>CAMRHE010000676.1:0-82500 GCA_947044405.1 Leptodactylus fallax | reverse complement strand
ACAGAACATTATGCTTTGTGTGGGGGCACTCAGGAGGCATTCTACTGTGTGTGGGGGATTACATGGCATTATGCTGTGTGTGTGGGCAGTAGATTGTGTGTGGGGCACAATATGGTGCAGAATAGCACTAAGGGGGTATCGTACTGTGTGTGGGGGACTACATGGCATTATGCTGTGTGGGGGGGCAGTAGACTGTGTGTGGGGCACAATACGGTGCAGAGGAGCACTAAGGGGGCATTGTACTGTGTGGAGGGCAGTAAGTTTGGGACTTCAGAAATGGCAAATCCACCATTTGCAATGGAGTATTTTTGGTGGATAACCCTTTAATTGCCGCTGTGTGCCTCAGCAGTATCACCGGTGTCTAGCGATGAGCAGTCACATGACTGCCCGGACAACCCGCTACTTTGTCTTAATTACTTGTGTTATTATTATTATAGGCAGGATGTCTAGTTACGCGTCTTGGGGAATCTTTGACATTTCTCATGGATTAGTGGCGCTTTAATTATTTAGGTCCTGCTGATGAGATGAGCGCCATCATCCTGTGAGTCAATTATACAGCAAATTGATGAGATGTAGAAAAGGAGATTGAACACGATGGAGGGACCAACCTGTTATTAGAAGGTGGAAATTAACATATAAGATCTAATAAACACTCAAGAAGAAAATATTTCTCCAACCTTCAAGTTCTATTCCGCCAAACGCCACAAGACACATTTAAAGGGTCGTCCAAGTTAAGAAAAACATGGCTGCTTTCTTCAAAAAACAACAATAACATATAGTTCCTATATACTAGTACAATACCCTGAATACTTGAGAGACAGGCAATGCCATATAATAGTCATATATAGTGCATATATACTAATATATAATAGCACCAGGCCCTGAGTACACAGGAGGCCCATACAATGCCCATATAACAGTAATATATAGTGTAGACATAATAACAACGCACAGCGCCTACATTATAGTGCCATAACCTGAACACCTATACGCACATTGCTATATGATAGCATAACCGATGAGGACAAGCCTTCAAAGAGGAGACATAAAGACGACCTTTCTCCACCACCAACTCTACAATTTTTTAATAGGCCCTGTTCCACTGATTCTGCCGCATTTGGAATTTTTTCTCTAGCCCCCACCATTCCCAACCAATCATGTAGGTTATTCTCAGCACCCAATATGCTAATTAGGCTATTTACTGTCAAGTGGGTGGTCTCAGACCATCAGCTCCAGCCCAGGACCGCCCACCTGACAGTAGAGAGTCTAGTTTGCATATTGGGTGCTGAGAATAACATAAATAATTGCTAAGGAAAGGTGGGAGCTAGACAAAACATTCCACCTGGCCCGAATCATTGGAACAGCAACTATTGTAGGATGCAAAGAGGTGGTGGAGCTGGTGAAAGGTGCATAACAAATGGAAGAGAGGGGCGATAGTGAAGAGGGGTAGTAGTAGAAAGGGGTAGTGATAGGGGTAGTAGGGAACAGGAGTAGTACTCAAGAGGGGTAGTAGTGAATAAGGGTAATAGTGATGAGGGGTAGTAGTGAAGAGGGGTACTAGTAGATAAGGATAGTAGTGAAGAGGGGTAGCAGTGAATAAGGGTAGTAGTTAAGAGGGCTAGTAGTGAAGAGGCGTGTTAGTAGACAAGTGCGGTAGTGATGGTGGGGTAGTAGGGAACAGGAATAGTAGGAAGGAAGAGGAGTGAAGAAGAGATTTACTGGTGAACGGGTGGCAGTAATGAGAAGAGGTACTGAAGAGAGGTGGCAGTGATAGGGGGTAGTAGAGAATAGGGGAGGTAGCGTAGAGAGGTAGTTGTGAATTGGGGTGGCAGTGATGAGGGGTAGTATCAGACAAGGGGGCAAAGTAGTGAAGAAAATTAGTACCGAAGAGGGGTACTAGTGAAGACGGGTACTAGTGAAGAAGCGTACTAGTGAAGAGGGGTACTAGTGAAGAAAGGTAGTAGTGAAGAGAGGTAGTATTGAAGAGGGGTACTAGTGAAGAGGGGTAGTAGTGAAGAGGAGTAATAGTGAAGAGGGGTACTAGTGAAGAGGGGTACTAGTGAAGAGGGGTACTAGTGAAGAGGGGTACTAGTGAAGAGGGGTAGTAGTGAAGAGGAGTAGTAGTGAAGAGAAGTAGTAGTGAAGAGAGGTAGTAGTGAAGAGGGGTACTAGTGAAGAAGAGTAGTAGTGAAGAGGGGTAGTAGTGAAGAGAGGTAGTAGTGAAGAGAGGTAGTAGTGAAGAGAGGTAGTAGTGAAGAGAGGTAGTAGTGAAGAGGCGTACTAGTGAAGAGGCGTAGTAGTGAAGAGGCGTACTAGTGAAGAGGCGTACTAGTGAAGGTGGTACTAGTGAAGAAGGGTACTAGTGAAGAGTGGTACTAGTGAAGAGGCGTACTAGTGAAGAGGGGTAGTAGTGAAGAAGGGTAGTAGTGAAGAGGGGTACTAGTGAAGAGGCGTACTAGTGAAGAGGCGTACTAGTGAAGAGGGGTAGTAGTGAAGAAGGGTAGTAGTGAAGAGGGGTAGTAGTGAAGAGGGGTACTAGTGAAGAGGGGTACTAGTGAAGAGGGGTACTAGTGAAGAAGGGTAGTAGTGAAGAGGCGTACTAGTGAAGAGGGGTACTAGTGAAGAGGCGTACTAGTGAAGAGGGGTAGTAGTGAAGAGGTGTACTAGTGAAGAGCTGTTGGTGAACAGGTGTACAATGAAGTGGATATTGAAAAGGGGTGGCAGTGAACAGGCGCGATAGTCTTACCTAAATATTAAATACCTCAGAGCAATCTCCTTGGCCCCCCGACTACCATCCAGCCCTGCTGTTACACATGTAGTAGTGATGAGCAGTTGTCACCGCCAGATAACACATCTCTACCCCGCGCTGTCGCTGCGCTCTTATCATCCCGCCCTACTCTTCATTTCTTCACCCCATAGCCCGGGAAATGCAAACCAGAACAGAGATTGTATCAGGATCCAACCACGATAGGGACACTTGTGATAATGTTCTGAGAATCGCTCGCACAATCAGCTCACCGATCTGCATGAGCCAAACAGAAAGAGCCTTGTGACTGTCACTACCCTGCCTTATCAAGATCACGCACAGATGTAGCAGAGCTGAACTTGTCATTTAACCATTTCTCGTGTACACTCCAATAGCTCAGTCCTATGGAAGACCACACATGGTGATGTCACCCATTGACTAACCCAGCACTGCTAAATCACTCATGTATAGATGAAGCAGGGTTGAGTTTGTCAAATGGGACTGTAAAATCTGTAGCAAGTGCGTTTCAGGGTGTTTGTAGGCTGGAAGTACATAATATATTGAATAATGCACTCCCTGCTGTGAAGCAAATGGAAGCTGCTGAGGCTCTCCGCGGTATTATACCGCACGACATCAAATGCGGCGAACGCTTTTATACAGTAGAACTGTTTATTTTTTATTATTATTCCTAAATTTGAGACAATATCACTGTAAGGACGTAATTCCAGCTTATTATGGTGTCCATTAAGTGAATTGTAGGGGAAAAGATAAAAGTTCCATCAAGTTATTTGGTATCACTTAAAGGGACAGATACATCAGGAATTATATCTACGAGAAAAAATATATAGATAGATCTATAGACACACTGTGTGTGTGTATGTGGGTATGTGTGTATATATTATATATACAAATATACAGTATAGTATATGTGCAGGACTATATATTAAGATAGGTCATCAATGTGTATTCATTGGGGTTCTGATTTCGGCTGGCTGAAGAGACCGCAGCATTCGGGTGAGCATTGTGTCCCCTTCACTAAATACCAAGCATAGCGCCATACATTGTATAGTGGCTGTGCTTGGTATTGCCACTCAGCCTCATTCATGTGAAAGAGACTGAGCTGCTGCTGTACCATGTAACTGATGAGCATGACGTCATCAGCACACAGAAGAGGCTGCTGCGCCTCTTCAAACAGCTGATCTGTGGGGGTCTCAGGTGTCAGACCCCCCATCAATCACATATGTATGGCCCATCCTAAGGTTAGGTCATCAGTATACAAGTGACCTATTCACAGGAGATAAGTGTATGATCACCGGGGGTCCCACCAATCACAAGAATGAGGGTCCTGTGTCCCCAATTGAATAGAGCAGCCTATGGGACTTTTGACTTATTGAACAGTCCTATAGACTTGGAGCGGAAACAGACATGCATGACCACCCAAGAGGTGGGACCCCCCATGATCAGACACTTATCACCTATCCAGAGATGGATTCTAACTGTAGATTTTGAGGCTGAGATGCAATGCTGCACACAACCTGTAAACAGCGATGGCGCTCTTTTTAGTAGAAAGTAGCCATATTTTTCTAAACCTTTATCAAAAAAGAAGCTCCCCCCACCCCAAGACATCCATGGCCCTTAACAAATGTGGTGTCGAGACAATCCCTTTAAGTGACGAGCTCAGCTCTACTACATTTGCACCAGTAACCTACTTAATTTACCTTCTTGCATCAATTTCATTTTTGTTTTTGCACTCATTTTAGATCTTCCGTTATCCCAATCGCTGCATACTAACAAGTACACAAGATTTTGCCGCCGGCCATGATGGCTAATTACATGTTCATATAACCTGTATACTATATTCCCCATCCAGACATGTTTATTACAGTCGGCAGCCAGATTGTCAATAAAATCGTTTCCTGTGGCCTGAGAAAACGCTGCTTAATTTTTTATTTTTTATTTTATTTTTTGTGTTCTCCTGGGCTCCCACCTTTCGGATCCCGCTTCCATCGGTTTTATGATTCGATTACTTTCTACTTGGCCCAGTGTTTGAAAAAACAAACGATGTTAAGTGAGAACAAACAGTGCCGCGCGGCTCAGACTTTGCTAGCAGCACCTGCATAATTTATATTTGCATTTGGGCATGATAAATGAGCACTTCTGCAAGCTCCTTATAAAATATTAAACTTGTACATTTAGAATGTTATCAGTTTTTAAAGGGAATCGACATTAGCGATGTGTAAATAAGCGCGTCGGAGACAAGAGGAATTAATTACCACTGCAAAAGCACCAGTGGGGGGAAGGTGACACACTTAAAGGGAGTCTGCTACCAAAACCCAGCATAACAACCGAGCTCACAGATAGATAGGTTAGGGTCACCTGAATCATACGGTGTTTTCCCCTTGTGAATCGCTTTTTCCATTGCCGAGATATTGCCATTTTTTCACTATGCAAATGAGCTCTAGGACGCCGCCATTACTCCAAAGAGCAATTTGCACACAGACAAAAACAGCAATATCTCAGCAACAGAGGCAGCGATTCACAAGGGGAAAACAACATTTGATTCAGGTGACCCTAACCTATCTATCTGCAGGGCTGGATTGATAAGCTGGATGTGGTGACACACTCACTTTAAGAGGTTAAGGTTGCAGGGACTGGTCAGCCTAGCAGCATCATATATAATTAATTTGCCTTCTTTTAGGAATTATTTTCAGGGAAACCTAAGATGCACTATGAAGCATAAATGTTTTTTGATGTAAACCCACCCAGCAGTGCTGCACACAATGGGGGGATTCATCAATCCCCCTACACCAAGGCCCGATCCATGTCTCACTCACCATATTATATGAATGTGGGTGGAACCGGGTGAGGATGACTCGGCCTGACAGATTCATTCTAGCTCACGTCAGTTTACTGGCATGAGTTATAATGGAAATCTACGCCAGTTCCTAACTGGTGTAGTGCTCCATTCCCTGTACCTCTCGGGGCCTTTATTAAGACTGGTGTACAATATGCCAGTCTTAATAAATCTTCCCCGTTGTATGCCAAGCCTTCTTTGCGTGGTGAGGCTACTTGCCACCCCTTGTAAGTTGTCATTAGAAGTTTACAAAACTACATAGAGAATATATACCGTATATATATATATATATATATATATATATTTATATTTATACATTATATAAACATATAGGGGGCGAGATACCAGGTACCAGGGCAGTCTGCAGCATATTATCGCACTACTTACATGGATTAGAAGATGCCAGAGGAAGAATATACAATTACATGATTCATAGGTGATGTCTTCTCTGGGATACTGACTTTTCGGGGGCCCAGTCACAACTCTAATAGAAAGGGAGCCCACCAGGCCTGCATTATACTCTATGGGGGCCACTAGGACTGTTACATTGTGTGGGGGCTACTGAAGACCATTATACTGTATGGGGCCACTAAGGGCTACTGGGAAGCATTATTCAGTGTATAGGGTCCCTGGAGAGCATTATACTGTATGGGGGCAACTAGGACCATTATACTGTGCGTGGACCACTGGAGACCATTATACTTTATGGGGCCCAATGGGAAGCATTATTCTATGTGGAGGACTGCTGGGGAGCATTATACAGTGTATAGGGTCTCTGGGGAGCATTATACTGTTTGGGGCCACTAAGACCATAAATACTGTGTGTGGGCCAGTGGGAACCCATCATTCTGTGTGGAGGACCACTAGAACCATTATACTGTGTAGGGGCCAGTGGGGAACATTATACTTTGTGGGGGGGGGGGGGGTCAAAGGGGTTCATTATACTGTCTGCTGGACAGTGGGGAGCATTATACTGTGTGGGGGCCACTGGGGAGCATTATACTTTATGGGGACCAATGGGAAGCATTATTCTATGTGGAGGACTGCTAGGGAGCATTATACTGTGTATAGGGTGCCTGGGGAGCATTATACTGTTTGGGGCAACTAAGACCATAAATACTGTGTGTGGGCCAGTGGGAACCCATTATTCTTTGTGGAGGGCCACTAGGACCATTATACTGTGTAGGGGCCAGTGGGGAACATTATACTGTGTGCTGGCCAGTGGGGAGCATTATGCTGTGTGGGGGCCACTAGGGAGCATTATACTATGTAGGGGCCAATGGGGAGCATTATAGTGTATGGGGACCACTTTGAAGCATTATTCTGTGTGGAAGACCACTAGGACCATTATATTGTGTTGGGGCCACTGGGGAGCATTATACTGTATGGGGGCACTACAGCTACTGATGATGCAGACTGATATATCGCTATTACAGCAGGGGTGACCCAAGGGGTGAAACTTGTCTGAGATCACTTACAGTTCTTGCCCACCCAGTCACGTAGCCTGCCCGCTCCAGACCTCCGCCAATCATTTAGCCTGCCCTTCTCAGACATAATGGGAAATATATGTCGGGGGGGGGGGACTAATGGCAGCCGTTGTCTGTAGGTGTATATATACGATGAGAAGAAAATGGTGATCTGGCTCTTTTACCATAGGTCGCAGCAGTATTTAGAGCAGACAAGTCATAGCAATACTGACACAGCAGACACTCAAGACATCAGATCTGATCTCAAGATTTCAGCAGAGCTAAAGTCATCCTGACAAGAGTGAGGAGGAAATGAAACCTCAGAAATGTAAAGTCTCGCTTAATCTGATGGTTTTTATAGAAGATTTCTAGTTTTATGAAAATAAAGTTTGCTAAAAGTTCTGTCACAATCTCATAGAATTCACTATGTCATTCTTTACTCGTGTCAAGATCTCTGCTTGCTGTCAGTGAATGTAAGACACTCGTGTACGGCCTCATTCACACACTGGCATCCGCGGACGTGTGAGGTTTGTGCTATGCTTTTTTGCATCTGTGAAAAGCAATTCAATTTTTTTTTTTGTTTCACTAAATCCTGGAAGTTTCTTGTTCCATGAAAAACGGATTACACGAGGATGTTTTTTTTTCACGGATCTGTAGACTTTCAATGGTGTGATGTCAGTGTTTTGCAAAAAACACTGACATCTGAATAAAAATTTGAAACCAATGGGTAAATATGGCATCTGCAAAAAACAAAGAAGCGAAACGCACGTGATATGTGGACATGTGAATAAGGCCTAAGTGTACATTCACATGGGTGAATTTTTACTAGCTGAAATATTTTGGATTTTTTCCACCTGATCAAACTCCAATGCCGAATCCGCAGCAGAATTTACAAATTCTGCACTGACCTGGTGGGATTTTTCCACCTCCCATTTAAGTCAATGGGAGTTATCAGGCGGGATCTGCCTGGAGGTGGAGCATGACCCTGGATGAAAAAAAAAAAAACAGGGTCTGCCTCCCAGTGACATGAACGGGTGTGATTTGGGGAAAATCTTTAGGCGAAATTACCCTTAAATTCAGCTGTGTAAACATATCTTAAGGACCCGCTCAAACATCAGAAAATGAAGGGGAATTTGAGGCGGACATCTGCCTTGGATTCCTCTTCATTTTCCTTGCTGTGGTGGAATGCTGAGGCCATTCCCTCAAGGTTTTCTGTTACTGGTTAGGCTCAGATGAATGGCCGGGGCTGAATCAGCCATGGAATCCGCGGCACGATGGAGCAGGACGCTTACTCTTTCTGCGTCCTGCTCCAATCTCTGCCTCCCATTGAAAACAATAGGAGGAAGAATCAGGGCAGAATCTGCCACAGACTTTGGGGTGGAATGGGGACTAAATGTCCAGAGGCTGAAAGCCATTACAGTAAGGCTACATTCACATCTATTTCAGGTGTCCATCCGGTGCAGATACATCAGAAATACCGGACAAAAAAAGTCCTGCAAGTCTGACATTTTTGGGCTTCCGACGGACTCCATTACAGTCAATAGGGTCCCTCGGGATCCATTCATGTTTGTCATTAGATGGACGGTTTTTCCATTCTCCTGGTCTGTTGCAGGACTTCCTGAGGCAAACAGCGGTAGCCAATGTCTCCCACAGCTCTGGCCATGTTCACATCTGCAGTGGAGTCTCTGCTGCAATGTCCGCCTGAAATCGGCAGATGAAATAGACCTGCACAGAAGACTTTTTCCTCCGCCGGTTTCAGCTTTAAAATGACGGATACCCAATGGACCCTATTAGAGTCAATAGGGTCTGTTGAGCTCTGTATGTAATCGCTGTTACAGCGTTCCACCTGTCCGTTGTTCTGGTCCTCTGACAGACCAGAACAACAGACAGGCCAATGCTAGTGTGAACCTTGCGGCACTAATCTAATATTGTATCTAATCTAAAAAACAGCAGCACAAAGTGCACTCCTGTCCAGATAGTTTCCTAAAATGTATCAGTTGGGAGTCCAAGACCCCTGAAGACTGTCTAAACTGGATACAACTGTGAGACTATGTTCACACCTGTACCAAGACTCCGTCGCAGAGTCTGCCAAACATCGGCAGAGGAAAAAGTCTTGCATGGAGGAATTTTACCTCAGTCGGTTTCAGTTTAAAAACGATGGACACCCGACGGAATCCATTATAGTCTATGGGGCTTGTAGGGCTCCGCGTGTTACCACTATTTTAGCAGTCCGTTGTTTGGCTCTTATGATAGACCCCAACAATGGAGAGCAAGCGCTAGTGTGAACCTGGTGTAACAACTCCCAGCTATGATAAGTATTAGGTCTGTGCAGAACTTCTGGGCTTCGCTATATTGGGGCCTTACCCTAAAGGGGTCTTCCGGGACTTATATATTGATAACTTATCCATAGGATAGGCCATAAATATGTGATCGGTGGAAGTCCAACACCCGAGACCCCACCGCTCAGCTGGTTGAAGAGGATGCTGCATTCACGAGCCACTTCTCTGTGGCGATGACGTCATGTTCATCAGTCACATGGTACAGCAGTAGTTCCTATTCAAATGAATAGGGCTGAGCTGCAATACCAAGCACTGCCACTACGATATGTATAGCGCTGTGCTTGGTATTCAGTGAAGAGAGCGGTGTCAGCACCCCCACCCCCACTGATCACATATTGATGACTTATTCTAAAAATAGGTCATCAATCAAGTCCCTGAAATCCCCTTTAAGATTTATTGACCCTTTAATAATATAACTGAGTAACTGACAGTGGCTTTAAGGTAAATTCACACACACAGCAGATTAGTTGCAGACATTTCCCTTTGGGGCACGTATAACTTATTGATTACATTTTATTAACTCTTTCTAGGGAGGATGGAAAAAAAAACATGACAATTTTCTATTTGTGTTACGTTCAGTACAGTTACAGCAATAACAAATTTATATTTTTTTAAAAAATATTTGACTACATTTGCATAGAGATGGGATAACCACTTAGTCACGTGCTGGGTTCGACCCGAATGTCCCAAATTGTTTGTCTATTTAAAAGCGAACAATTTAAGGATTCATCTCAGACTAACTAAAATGGCCGCCGCAACATGCATTGTGGTAAATTATTATATTGTGGGGTCTCTTCAGACCCAAGAGTATAATAGGTGGAGGCCCAGGGGAGGTGTAAAAAATAGAAAACCCCAGAAAATAATAATTTCACTTCCGGTTCTATCCGAACCTATTTGATCCGAATCGAATCGGGGACCACCCGAACCCGAAAAGAGTCTTGGGGGGGGTCCACCCACTTCATCAGGAAATATTTAGTTTTTTTATCACCGTATTCTGAGAGTTATAACTTTTTTCATCTACAGAGCTGTGTGAGGGCTTGTTTTTTGTGAGATGATGTACCATTTTGAGGTACATATTGTTTTTTAGACATTTTTCAGACATATTTACAACTTGCATGAAAGAGGGGTGTGGCTTCCTGGAAAGTGGGCATGGCACTTACAAGTTGCAAAACCATGCAGCAAATTTTGTCTTATTTTTCT
Organism: Leptodactylus fallax; assembly: GCA_947044405.1. NCBI lineage: Eukaryota > Metazoa > Chordata > Amphibia > Anura > Leptodactylidae > Leptodactylus > Leptodactylus fallax. The sequence continues at coordinate 71,895 of CAMRHE010000676.1, read as the reverse complement.
GTTGTAAACTAAGCCAATTAATAGAAAGAGTAAAGTTAGACTAAATAGTCTAATAATGCAATACATTTATCATTCATCTGGTGCAGTTTAAAGGGGACCTTTCACCACCTCCACAAATTCCAACGCTTTACATTCTTTAATAGGAATCGCTCCACTGATTTCAGCACCATTGGAATTTTTTTCTCTAGCCCGCACCGATCCTGAGCAATCAGTGCTGTTAGCTTCAGCACAACTGTGCTCTCTACTGTTAGGTGGGCGTGTCCAGGGCTAGAGCAGGGAGACAGGGACCGCCCTCTGACAGCAGAGAGCAGAATTAGTATTTACCCAACATTGATGATTACTCTGGAGCGGTGGGGGCTACAGAAAAAAATCCAACTGTCCTGGAATCAGTGGAGTGGCATCTATTAAAGGATGTAACGAGTAGGAGCTGGTGGAGGTGGTGAAAGGTCCCCTTTAAGACTTTTTAGTCTAAGTTGGCACTGTCTAAAGCTTAGACAGTATCAGTAAACCTGCCCCATTTGTTAGTTTTTATGCCATTCATCTGGCAGGACAAATAACGCATGATTTTTTATCATAAGAATCATTATGACCCACAATACCAAATATATATATATTTTTGAATTTTTTGTTTTTCAGAACTCTAAAGGAGATAAGCTGATGTGATCAGTGATATCATCAGCCATGGCAGTGGCAGCAGGGTGTTAGCTTTATGTAATAACCAATATCCACTGCAAATGGGGCGGACACAGCTCCCGCCTTATCCAATGGACGTAGCCGCGGGGCCATTTGGGGTAAGGAACCACCAAGATGGATGTGTTGTGACGTCCATATATACGGGAAGTGGATACCCAACAGAAACCATTCGGTATGACATAAACGCCACAATAGACATCCTCTGGACCAAACAGCGCTATCATAGAGTTAAACGACAAATTCCCCTCTGCTACATCTGGGGTCTCTGCAGCCTCTTCAGCTTAGCAACCCCCTCTGTGCAAACCTTTTTCTATGCGTCTGTGTAAAATGTTAACATGCCGCTCTCACTTGACAATGATGTACAGCACAGAAAAGCATGTCTGACAATGTTTTTCATATTAACAGCGCTGGAGTTTTGTCAGCGGCTCTGGGGATTGTCTTGTTCTAGTAAGAATCTGACAATGGAGCAGTGATTGGTGTCTGGAATTAAACCACCGAGCAGAAAAATCATTGCGTCTCAACCAGGAATAAAGATGATGTTCTTTTTCATCGAAGGAATGATTTACATTTTCATTGAAGGAGCCGGCCGCAGACAAAAAATATCACTTTTCCCCTTTTCAGTAATAGTCAAATATCTATAAAACGATACAAAATTGGGCCAAAATATGTGAACCCTCCCTTTAATTATACTGTAAAATTTCTGTATTTGCTAGATTTACCCCGGTCCCCTGTAAATGCTATAACTGTGAAGTGGAAGCGTCTACAACGAACAGCTCAACCGTGAAGCGCTAGACCACAAAAAATCAGGGGGCTGTCAAGTGCAAGGGACGTAATAATCTCCTATTCTCTGTTGTATCACTCACTATAGGGTTCCAATCTGCCGCTTGGGGTGATGTCAACACAAGAACTGTGTGCCAGGAGATTCAGGAAATGGGTTTCCATGGTCGAGTAGCTACAAACAAGACTTAGATCACCAAGCTCAAGGCCAGGTGGCAGCTGGAGTGGTGTAAAGCATGTCGTCATTGTACTCTAAGTAGAAAACAACACAGGCATTAATATACAAGAGAATGCAATATTCCAACCCCATAGATAGGGAACAGGTGTACCTTCCCTTTGACCCATGGTGGCACAGCTGGTTCAAGCAAGAGCTGTCCGCCATCTTCAGTGCCATGCCCCTTGGAGAATTTGAGATATGTAGTATAGACCCACAGGTCCCAGAAAAAATACTGCTTAGAGTTCTGCACCTGTTCTGCTGTTCAGGTGTCAACTGACCACCAATAGAGATGACCAAACTGGTCTGTAACAAGCTGGGTTCCTAAATTTCCCTAAAATTTTGCGTTCTGTAGGATTCACCACCCACGAATCAACAGTACAGTGTATGGCCAAATGGAAGTGAACTTTTCTCCTAATTGCTTTGTAAAATTTCAGGCTGGCCCAAAAATTGTTATTATACTCTGAAGACTCTTCAGACTCCTGAGAATAATAACTGGAGGCTTGGGGGAGGTACGCAGAAATAATAAACAGTCATACTCACCTTCCATCACCTCTCCTAGGCTTGCTTGTATAAAATAGGTTCTTCTGGCCTCCTGGAGGACATCTTTGGCATTGGGTCACCACTGAAGCCATCATGTGGGGCACATCGAACATATCATGCTTGTGTCAAAGTGTCATGACATCAACGCACCCCATGTGAACGCTGAAGAACAATCACAGGTTGTTCGGGGCTGTTGACATCACCTAGGAGGCCAGAAGATGCCCAGGTAAGATCACTAGACACCTCGAGAGAGAGCCCAAGAGAAGTGAGCAAAGGTGAGTATAAGGGTAAGTTCACATGGCAGAAAATGAAGAATTCCTCTTCATTTTATGCCACTATTTTCTGGCTACAGTCTACCTGTGACAGGATGCCGATGCCAGGTATCGGCACTCATTCACGGCTTTTCCAGTCTCGAGCCGTGGAATCCATGGCAAGATTGAGCAGGATGCTTATTTTTTCAGCGTCCTGCTGCGAACTCTGCCTCCCATTGAAAACAACAGGAGGCAGAATCTGGGGCGGAATCTACTTCAAAATCCGCGGCAAATTCCTCCATGTGAACTTGCCCTTAGTGTTCACTATTTTTCCATACGTTAAAATAGCAGCATTTCTAAATTTTGTGGACAAACCTTGTCAATATTCCTAAAACGAATCTCACAAGGATTGCCCATCTCTACCCATGAAGTGCATGTAACCACTAAGCCTGTGCACCACGATAAGTGACTGTAACCAGCAAGTGTAATGTGCCTCTCACGTATCTACAAAATTCCAGTGTGTTGGGGTATCTACCGAACCAATACCCAACAGGTGGAGCTATGATAACCTCATTTTTCAGGACGCAGACAATGGTTGTCACCATTACAACATGTAACCTTATTACGGGAACATGACAGGTCTCATAAAGGCCTGACCAAAATGTGAATCTCTACTAAATTCTCTCTATACAAAAAGTGATAGCCGACGCTCCATCTTTGCTCTGTCCAGTGCCTACAAGGTCACAGCCCTAGAGAGCCCCTTGAAAAGTGGAAACCTCTATGGAACAGATCGTGAATGCAAAGCTGATGTGGACGTGCAATGTCTCCATATATCACTGCTGTATAAGTCATCTCTATTTGCATGAAGACTATGATGCCCTGCCAGCCTTCCGTTTATGATTCGCGCCCTATATTGCTTATTACACGGCAGGATCCATCCGCCTTTTGCAATTATCTCCCTAATCATTTAGCACACAGTATAGCGGTGTGTTGCTAGGAGATGGCAGCTGGTAATATAAGCATAGACTTCCCGTCTGCTCCTCTGTAACATTTCCTTATTCTCTATTAATACCATGGATCAGGTGAACAATATCTGATTAGAAAATATCTGGCAGGCGAACAACATGCGGCATGACTGCGGCGCGGCCGGGGAAATATCGCTCCGGGCAGACAGGTTCGTCTTCCACAAGGAATTATAGTAGTTAAGGGAGTATTTTGATTGTATAATGTGATGATTAGAGATGGGTCAACCGCTTTGCACAAGTTCAACCGAAAATCCCAAGTTATTTGGTTTGGTTTGGTTTGGTTTTGGGTTTGGGTGGTTCGGGTGGCTCAGGTCCCTGATTCGTTTTGGGTCACGTCGAACAAGTTCGGATAGATGTTTTTTATCTATTATTATCCCAGAGTATAATAATGTCACTTCCGGTTCTATGCAAATTTGTTTGACCCGAAATAAATAAGAGCTGAGCTACCCAAACCCGAAACAAATCTTGAGAGGTTCGCCCATCTCTAATGATGATATATCTCTAGGATATGAAATTAGTTTATAATTGGTGGGATTTGACCCCACCGATCCTCCGAATGAAAGGGCTGCAGCATTGGAGCAGCACTGAGGCACCTTCCAAGATTTTCATCACTCTCGACCATCTGACTGTGCTGGGAGCTGCAGCATAGCCCCATTCAACTCTAACATGTTTTCCAGTCAAACTGGAGGGCCAGGGGTGGGGTAAAAAAAAAATCCAACACCCATTCTCTGTTGCGGCATTGGATATTCTTTCCATCCTGTGCCCACACTGGTTGGGGCAGAAGTGAAGCAGCTCAGGTGACCGCTGGGGAAATCACTGGTCTCAGTCCTCACGTGTTGGGTAATGATGACATCTCTCCTAATACGTCACCGGTATCCAACATGTGACTGCTGAGGCCAGTGACTGCCCACAGTGAGCCATTGTATTTCTGTAACAGAGGACCAGGAGTGGGCCTTTATTGGGGCCAGCTGCACTGTTCACAGCCAGTGGTTGGCACTAGGTAGATGGGATTCCTTGCAGACCAAGAAGAAGGAGAAAGCTCTAAGAAGGATTCTTTACAAATTTTTCTATTGTGAAATATCTTATGAGGCAAAGCTTATAAGGTGCATCTATTAAACCTGGAATCCACAGTGGCAAAATCCACATGAATTACATGTAAATTTGTTGCGGCTATTGAATTTGATTTGCCCTGGATGCCCCTATAAGAACAATTATTGCCATAATTCTAAGTAGGCACCTCAAAAAGGTTTCATGTTTTGCCAAAGCGAGAAGCAGGACCTCTACCCTGGCTAGGAGATCCAACAATGTCCACAAGCCTACTTTTCTTATAATAGTATGGAAGATTCCAAGCTCAGCCTATCGACAGTATCAAGTTGACTCAATTGGGAAACCCTCCGGTAACCAAAAATTTGCAGAGATCTCTCCAATTTTCAAAGATTCAATTTTGGATTTCACGAAATTGCAAAAATACCTTGCAGGGATTGATGGTATAGCTTGATGCAGAAGACTCCATCCATAAATAATGCATTGATATTCATAATTAAATCATTAAACCCATAATTACTAAATTCTGGTCTGGAAAAAAAATCAGCAATTTAAGTCCCATCTGTGCACGATCCAGTGAGGAATTTGCCCAAACTATCCTACTTTTTGGGTTGGGACAGGCTGAATTTGCCAGGATTGTTACTGAAAAAATTGGGACTATCCTGGCAAATTCGAGACTATTGGCAACTACGCTAAAGCCTGAAGAAACTAGAACCACCACAACTCGAGATGAGCAAATCTTTTCGGAAAGAATGGGATTCAACCTGAATTTTCCAAAAAATTTGGGTTCACCACCCACAAATCACTATTAGCCTAAGGTCCCAGTCGCCCCATGTAGTGAGCTGCAGCTAAAAAATGCTGCGGAAAAGACGGCGGTGAAAACACATTGCATTTTTTTCTGCAGAGTTTTTCACAGAAAGTCGGCAGAGTTTTCCTCTGTGGAGTTTCTGCCTCTATTATACCTATACAGAAAATGTAGCGTTTCGTAGGTATAATTGAAATGCTGCGATTTTCAAAAATGTGAACGTTTTTGAAAACGCAGCGTTTCCGCTGTGGATTTTTTTCTGTAATGTGTGGATAGGATTAGCCAGAACCCCATCCACTTTGCAGGTAATGCAACACGCAGCATTTCTTGCATGGTGTTTCCACCACAGCCCAAACGCTGCTTTTTCATAACGTGGGGCCCCGGCCTTATATTCTGGGGTCTCTTCAAAAATAAGCAGGGGCTCTGGGGAGGTACAGAAACATAATAAACTGTGATACTCACCTCTCATGGGCTCCCTTGTGGTCTTCTTTGGTCATCTTTTGTCCTCTTCCGGCCTCCTGGGTGACATCACAGACTACAAGGGGATCGCTGTGGCCTGTGATTGGTCCTCAGCAGTGGAACACACACCATCATGATGCTTACATTGAAGTGCCATGACATCGGCGTGTCCCATGTGGCTGAAGGCCCAATCACTGGCCAGGGGCTGTAACGTCAACCAGAAGGCTGGAGGCCGATCGAAGAGGACCCCGATGGAGTTACGGACATGGCAAAGGAAGGAAGAGAAGTGAGAGATGGTGAGTATCAATGTCTATTATGTTTTTGCACCTCCTCTGGGGTCTGAAGAGACCCCAGAGTATAATAATAGCCCAAAACAGGCAGATGAACCTCGCGAAATGAATCCCGTAAGGTTCGCCCGTCTCTAACCACCACACACACAACAAATAACAGCTAATCCAGGGCCACAACAGGCCTCATAATCCATTCACAGGTGCCACGGAGATCAGACATACTGCTTATATGCTCAACCCTACCCCGGTAATAATGTATACATCATAGTAGGTCGGAGGGCAGAAATTTTCTTGTGTTTTACGTCAATCATTCTCCAGACCAATATTAAAGTCATGAACTTAACATCACTCCGTACATGTCAAATAAAAGTGAAATACACGCGTGAACGGAGGCCGGCCCGCGCTGAACGCACTTATTGTCTGATAAATCCTGGGAGTATTAGTCCATCGATTTCCTTTCACCTATATGGGGATTTTAAGTGCCCGGCTACTGCAAGCAATTGGAAATTAAGGATCTTGAGCCGAGGCTTAGTAATGACATTGTGGTGCGCACTAACACGCGTGCGGGGCTGGCTCGCCAACTCTCCGCATTCATCATTTCTACTGACAGGCGCTCAGTATTTGCTGAAAAATCACCTTTCCTCTCAGCGCTCTGTCATTTCCATCCAACCCTATGGGAAGATTAGCACACGGAAAGAGGGCAACATGCAAAGTCAACAGGACGGCGGATGGAAATCACCAGGGCCGAGAAGGCTTTATCACATCGTCTGGATGCAGAGAGGGGGGAAAAGATAACCTGAGAACCAGAGAGTGACATCTATCACTATTTATAATCTGTTTTTATTTTATGATTATCAATTTTTTTATTCTATTTTCTGTGCATGATTATGGGGGCGGCCATCTTGCCTGAGATTCTCCTCCGCTGTGTTAACAGAATTTAGGGATATGCTTTACAGCATAGTCATGTCCATAGTCTGGAGCCAACTCATTGACGCTAGGTACACATTAGCGTTCAGGGTTTCCATCCTTCTGGTCCTCATGGGGACCAGAAAGATGGAAACCCTGTCTGCTTAAAAAGCGGTTACACGTGGATATCTACGGACCCAACAGACTATAATGGGGTCCGATGGGTTTAGTGTAAAATCGGCGGAGAGAAGTCTTCTGTGCAGGACTTTTCTCTCCACCAATTTTAAGTGGAATCTGCAGAGTAGTCTCGTATGGAGACTCCAACACTGATGTGAACCTAGCCTGAGATCTATCATGCTCTGTTCAGGGAGGGGAAATAGATACAGTGGGGAATAAAAGTATTTAGTCAGCCACCAATTGTGCAAGTTCTCCCACTTAAAAAGATGAGGCCGGCCTGTAATTGTCATCATAGGTAGACCTCAACTATGAGAGACAAAATAAGAAAACAAATCCAGAAAATCACATTGTCTGATTTTTTAAGAATTTATTTTCAAATTATGGTGGAAAATAAGTATTTGGTCACCTACAAACAAGCAAGATTTCTGGCTCTCACAGACCTGTAACTTCTTCTTTAAGAGGCTCCTCTGTCCTCCACTCATTACCTGTAGTAATGGCTCCTGTCTGACATTGTTATCAGTATAAAAGACACCTGTCCACAACCTCAAACAGTCACACTCCAAACTCCACTATGGTGAAGACCAAAGAGATGTGGAAGGACACCAGAAACAAAATGGTAGCCCTGCACCAGGCTGGGAAGACTGAATCTGCAATAGGCAAGCAGCTTGGTGTGAAGAAATCACCTGTGGGAGCAATAATTAGAAAATGGAAGACATACAAGACCACTGATAATCTCCCTCCATCAGGGGCTCCACGCAAGATCTCACCCCGTGGGGTCAAAATGATCACAAGAACGGTGAGCAAAAATCCCAGAACCCCACGGGGGGACCTAGTGACTGACCTGCAGAAAGCTGGGACTAACGTAACAAAGGCTACCGTCAGTAACACACTACGCCGCCAGGGACTCAGATCCTGCAGTGCCAGACGTGTCCCCCTGCTTAAGCCAGTACATATCCGGGCCCGTCTGAAGTTTGCTAGAGAGCATTTGGATGTTCCAGAAGAGTATTGGGAGAATGTCATATGGTCAGATGAAACCAAAGTAGAACTGTTTGGTAGAAACACAACTCGTCGTGTTTGGAGGAGAGTGAATGCTGAGTTGCATCCAAAGAACACCATACCTACTGTGAAGCATGGGAGGGGGGGCAACATCATGCTTTGGGGCTGTTTCTCTGCAAAGGGACCAGGACGACTGATCCGTGTACATGAAAGAATGAATGGGGCCATGTATCGTGAGATTTTGAGTGCAAACCTCCTTCTATCAGCAAGGGCATTGAAGATGAAACGTGGCTGGGTCTATCAGCATGACAATGATCCCAAGCACACCGCCAGGACAACGAAGGAGCGGCTTCGTAAGAAGCATTTCAAGGTCCTGGAGTGGCCTAGCCAGTCTCCAGATCTCAACCCCATAGAAAACCTTTGGAGGGAGTTGAAAGTCCGTGTTGCCCAGCAACAGCCCCAAAACATCCCTGCTCTAGAGGAGATCTGCATGGAGGAATGGGCCAACATACCAGCAACAGTGTGTGCCGACCTTGTGAAGACTTACAGAAAACGTTTGACCTCTGTCATTGCCAACAATGGATATAGAACAAAGTATTGAGATGAACTTTTGTTATTGACCAAATACTTATTTTCCACCATAATTTGCAAAAAAATTCTTTAAAAATCAGACAATGTGATTTTCTGGATTAGTTTTCTCATTTTGTCTCTCATAGTTGAGGTCTACCTATGATGACAATTACAGGCCGGCCTCATCTTTTTAAGTGGGAGAACTTGCAGAATTGGCGGCTGACTAAATACTTTTTTTCCCCACTGTAAGCTAGGACATCATCTATTGTCAGTAGTGATGTAATGATGGCTCAGTGGTGTTATCCACAGGTGTTATCTTCTACAGTAATCTTATCTGTGATGTAAATAAGTAGTTGCTATAAAGGAAACCTCCTGCAGAATTGTCAAGTGTCAGTCTATTATTAGGCTTAGTGGTCAGTGTGAAAATTGCAGGACATGGTTCTTTTATGCAAAATACAGATAATGGAATGAAAAATAAAAAATAAATAAATAAAAAAGTGCAATTAATTATGCAAATTCATTGTGGCAAATTAGAAACATCATCTAAATAATTCATAAGTGCAATCAATCGTCGTGACTTATGTAAAATAAGACCCACAATATCATATCTATGGGATAAAGTGCACTTTGAGTGTAAAATATATATATAAATAACAATTTCATGAATAAAAAGTAAAGATATGGGCGGAGACATACATAGATAAATCCATATAATCCACAATTACAAACATACTCACATGAACTTAGTGTAACAGTGCAGATGTGTGCTCTAGAAACCAATCGGTATCGCAGCATGATACTGCGTATGTGTGGATATGCGCAGTCGTGTCCCATAATTACACGGGCGCCTTTTTAATTAAGGAAAACCATAGTAGATGAATAGGACTGTACATCTGCGGACATGCACAAATGCGTCCCGTGATCCTCTGCTATGACATCACCCATCCTATTTTAGCAGCACGAGCAGTGCTCCCAGGGCTGAAGGCCCGCCCCCAGTGCACCAACTGCCTAATTTGCATAAGACTTTAAACTGACATACATAATAGAGGTAGGTTACTTATTACTGTACTGTGCTCTATAACATGGTGGTGGCGTTGAATATGTTTGGGGGAGATGGTAGACTCCTTTAAAGGGGTTTCACCCACTCGTGACAGATCTTAGGTCCACAGAATGGTCCCTAGATGTCAATGGAGATGCATGGCCACTGATCCAAGACTTCTTTAAGTTTTATGCATCATCAGCCCCTACAGAATAAAATACAACAGTGGCCATGCCTGGGATACCCAGAGACCCCTCATTTTCATGATCACTGGGGCTCCAACCACTTGGCTAGTGTCAAGTGCTATTAGTGGGGTAACCCCAAATCTTACCGTATGTCATCCCTCCCGCCTACTCCATACTCATGCCTATTTGGCTTGGCCAAGCATGTGCGATGTGGGGTGGGGTGTAAACTGGTACCAGACACCCCTGGCTTATTCCCCAACCATTGGGTGTTGAATTCCATCATGCCCGATCCCTCTTGCTCTTGACACATGATGGGATGTCAGTCGGACCCCATACTTAGATGGTAAGTAAGCCATTCCCACCGAAATTATCGTGTTTTTGTACTTTGCTCCACTATAGGAAGCTTTATAGTGGATTTTATCAATAGGTTGTTTATTCCTTCATTAAACAGCTAAAACGGGGCTAGAACATTTACCAAAGAATCCAAAATAAATGAAAAACCCCTAGTGTACATTCTCCGCCGGTCTCCTACAAACCAGAGAAATTTAGTTTAATGAATAAAAGGAAATCTAGGAGAAGGAGTCTTGCGATACAATAAGCAGCAGGTTCCCGCCTCGTATTAAAGTCTTTTGTAGATCTATAGGAGTAAGCACTGCGAGGCGAAAAACAGTGAAAAAGCAAAAAATTAAATGCATTCTTAGTGCTTTCATGCTGCTACAAAGGACAAATGCAGCTGACAAAAGCCGACGCTCATACAATAGGTAGCAAATGAACAAAAGCAGGGAAAATAAATAGAAAAGAGAACTTTCATCATTTCCTCCGAAGATTAAAAAAAAAAAATCATCAGTGAAGTCCTTGAGTCGTCCTCTCCTCCTGACAAGTTGTGAAAAATGATATTCAGCCGGTTTTCAGATATCTTGTATGTGGGAAAGCTGTCTGACAACCAGTAGGGTCGGCATTTACAATAAGGACATAGAGGTTGTCATCCAATGTTCATGGACTCATGAGAGGAAAACGTGACTAGTCAGGGGTTCACTTACTTTTGACCATAAAATGTATTTATATATATATATATATATATATATATATATATATATATATATATATATATATACACATATATATATGCACGCATCAGAAGTAGGAGTAGTATTATCAGCAACAGCAGTAGTAGTAAGAGCAGTAGCACTACAATAGTGGAAAACACTAGCAGTAGCACAGTAGTACTAGTAATAGTAGTAGTAGTAGCATTAGCAGCACAGTATAGCACTAAAACAGTAGCAATAATATTAAGAGTAGTAGCGCAACAGAAGCAGTGGTAGTAGTAGCAGTAGTACAGCAGCAGTAGTAGTGCAGTAGTAGTACAGCAGTAACACAGTAGTAGCGTTGTAGTAGTAGTAGCAGCAGCAGTAGTAGCATTAGTAGTAGTACACAGCAATAGTAGTGCGGTAGTAGTACTGTAGTAGTAGCAACAACAAGAGTACCAATAGTAGTACAGCAGCAGGAACAGCACTTTAGTAGTAGTAGCAGCAGCAGGAGTACAGTGGTAGCACAGTAGCAGTGCAGCAGTAGTACTGCAGTAACACACAAGTAGCACTGTAGTAGCAGCAGTAGTACGGTAGTAGTGGTAGTAGTACAGCAGCAGTAGTGCAGTAGTAGTACAGTAGTAGCTCTGTAGTAGTAGCAGCAGCAGTAGTACAGTAGTAGTGGTAGTAGTACAGCAGTAGTGCAGTAGTAGTAGTAGTATGGTAGTAGATCTGTAGTAGTAGCAGCAGCAGCAGTAGTACGACAGTAGTGGTAGTAGTACAGCAGTAGTAGTGCAGTAGTAGTAGTACAGTAGTAGCTCTGTAGTAGTAGCAGCAGCAGCAGTAGTACGGTAGTAGTGGTAGTAGTACAGCAGCAGTAGTGCAGTAGTAGTAGCACAGTAGTAGCACTGTAGTAGTAGCAGCAGTAGTGCGGTAGTAGTGGTAGTAGTACAGCAGCAGTAGTGCAGTAGTAGTAGTACAGTAGTAGCTCTGTAGTAGTAGCAGCAGCAGTAGTGCAGTAGTAGTAGTAGTAGTACACAGCAGCAGTAGTGCAGTAGTAGTAGTACAGTAGTAGCTCTGTAGTAGTAGCAGCAGCAGTAGTGCGATAGTAGTGGTAGTAGTACAGCAGCAGTAGTGCAGTAGTAGTAGTACAGTAGTAGCTCTGTAGTAGTAGCAGCAGTAGTACAGTAGTAGTGGTAGTAGTACAGCAGTAGTGCAGTAGTAGTAGTACAGTAGTAGCTCTGTAGTAGTAGTAGCAGCAGCAGTAGTACAGTAGTAGTAGTAGTAGTAGTACACAGCAGCAGTAGTGCAGTAGTAGTAGTACAGTAGTAGCTCTGTAGTAGTAGCAGCAGCAGCAGTAGTGCGGTAGTAGTGGTAGTAGTACAGCAGCAGTAGTGCAGTAGTAGTAGCACAGTAGTAGCACTGTAGTAGTAGCAGCAGCAGTAGTGCGGTAGTAGTGGTAGTAGTACAGCAGCAGTAGTGCAGTAGTAGTAGTACAGTAGTAGCTCTGTAGTAGTAGCAGCAGCAGTAATGCGATAGTAGTGGTAGTAGTACAGCAGCAGTAGTGCAGTAGTAGTAGTACAGTAGTAGCTCTGTAGTAGTAGTAGCAGCAGTAGTACAGTAGTAGTAGTAGTAGTACACAGCAGCAGTAGTGCAGTAGTAGTAGTACAGTAGTAGCTCTGTAGTAGTAGTAGCAGCAGTAGTACAGTAGTAGTAGTAGTAGTACACAGCAGTAGTAGTACAGTAGTAGTAGTAGTAGTACAGCAGCAGTAGTGCAGTAGTAGTAGTACAGTAGTAGCTCTGTAGTAGTAGCAGCAGCAGTAGTACAGTAGTAGTGGTAGTAGTACAGCAGTAGTGCAGTAGTAGTAGTACAGTAGTAGCTCTGTAGTAGTAGTAGCAGCAGTAGTGCGGTAGTAGTGGTAGTAGTACAGCAGCAGTAGTGCAGTAGTAGTAGTACAGTAGTAGCTCTGTAGTAGTAGCAGCAGTAGTGCGATAGTAGTGGTAGTAGTACAGCAGCAGTAGTGCAGTAGTAGTAGTACAGTAGTAGCTCTGTAGTAGTAGCAGCAGCAGTAGTGCGATAGTAGTAGTAGTAGTACCCAGCAGCAGTAGTGCAGTAGTAGTAGTACAGTAGTAGCTCTGTAGTAGTAGTAGCAGCAGTAGTGCGATAGTAGTGGTAGTAGTACAGCAGCAGTAGTGCAGTAGTAGTAGTACAGTAGTAGCTCTGTAGTAGTAGTAGCAGCAGTAGTACGGTAGTAGTAGTGGTAGTAGTACAGCAGCAGTAGTGCGATAGTAGTAGTAGTAGTAGTACAGCAGTAGTGCAGTAGTAGTAGTACAGTAGTAGCTCTGTAGTAGTAGCAGCAGCAGTAGTGCGGTAGTAGTGGTAGTAGTACAGCAGCAGTAGTGCAGTAGTAGTAGTACAGTAGTAGCTCTGTAGTAGTAGTAGCAGCAGTAGTACGGTAGTAGTGGTAGTAGTACAGCAGCAGTAGTGCAGTAGTAGTAGTACAGTAGTAGCACTGTAGTAGTAGCAGCAGTAGTACGATAGTAGTGGTAGTAGTACAGCAGCAGTAATGCAGTAGTAGTAGTACAGTAGTAGCTCTGTAGTAGTAGCAGCAGTAGTGCGGTAGTAGTGGTAGCAGTACAGCAGCAGTAGTGCAGTAGTAGTAGTACAGTAGTAGCTCTGTAGTAGTAGTAGCAGCAGTAGTACAGTAGTAGTGGTAGTAGTACAGCAGCAGTAGTGCAGTAGTAGTAGTACAGTAGTAGCTCTGTAGTAGTAGCAGCAGTAGTGCGGTAGTAGTGGTAGTAGTACAGCAGCAGTAGTGCAGTAGTAGTAGTACAGTAGTAGCTCTGTAGTAGCAGCAGCAGTAGTGCGGTAGTAGTGGTAGTAGTACAGCAGCAGTAGTGCAGTAGTAGTAGTACAGTAGTAGCTCTGTAGTAGTAGTAGCAGCAGTAGTGCGGTAGTAGTAGTGGTAGTAGTACAGCAGCAGTAGTGCGATAGTAGTAGTAGTAGTAGTACAGCAGTAGTGCAGTAGTAGTAGTACAGTAGTAGCTCTGTAGTAGCAGCAGCAGCAGTAGTGCGGTAGTAGTGGTAGTAGTACAGCCGCAGTAGTGCAGTAGTAGTAGTACAGTAGTAGCTCTGTAGTAGTAGTAGCAGCAGTAGTGCGGTAGTAGTGGTAGTAGTACAGCAGCAGTAGTGCAGTAGTAGTAGTACAGTAGTAGCTCTGTAGTAGTAGTAGCAGCAGTAGTACGGTAGTAGTGGTAGTAGTACAGCAGCAGTAGTGCAGTAGTAGTAGTACAGTAGTAGCTCTGTAGTAGTAGTAGCAGTAGTAGTACGGTAGTAGTAGTGGTAGTAGTACAGCAGCAGTAGTGCGATAGTAGTAGTAGTAGTACACAGCAGCAGTAGTGCAGTAGTAGTAGTACAGTAGTTGCTGTGTAGTAGTAGCAACAGTAGTACGATAGTAGTGGTAGTAGTACAGCAGCAGTAGTGCAGTGGTAGTAGTACAGTAGTAGCTCTGTAGTAGTAGCAGCAGCAGTAGTGCGGTAGTAGTGGTAGCAGTACAGCAGCAGTAGTGCAGTAGTAGTAGTACAGTAGTAGCTCTGTAGTAGTAGCAGCAGTAGTGCGGTAGTAGTAGTAGTAGTACACAGCAGCAGTAGTGCAGTAGTAGTAGTATGGTAGTAGCTCTGTAGTAGTAGCAGCATCAGCAGTAGTACAGTAGTAGTAGTGGTAGTAGTACAGCAGCAGTAGTGCAGTAGTAGTGCGGTAGTAGTGGTAGTAGTACAGCAGCAGTAGTGCAGTAGTAGTAGTGGTAGTAGTACAGCAGCAGTAGTGCAGTAGTAGTGCGGTAGTAGTGGTAGTAGTACAGCAGCAGTAGTGCAGTAGTAGTAGTACAGTAGTAGCTCTGTAGTAGTAGCAGCAGTAGTGCGGTAGTAGTGGTAGTAGTACAGCAGCAGTAGTGCAGTAGTAGTACAGTAATAGCTCTGTAGTAGTAGCAGCAGTAGTGCGGTAGTAGTGGTAGTAGTACACAGCAGCAGTAGTGCAGTAGTAGTAGTACAGTAGTAGCTCTGTAGTAGTAGTAGTAGCAGCAGTAGTACAGTAGTAGTAGTAGTAGTAGTACACAGCAGCAGTAGTGCAGTAGTAGTAGTATGGTAGTAGCTCTGTAGTAGTAGCAGCAGCAGTAGTGCGGTAGTAGTGGTAGTAGTACACAGCAGCAGTAGTGCAGTAGCAGTAGTACAGTAGTAGCTCTGTAGTAGTAGCAGCAGCAGTAGTGCGATAGTAGTGGTAGTAGTACAGCAGCAGTAGTGCAGTAGTAGTAGTACAGTAGTAGCTCTGTAGTAGTAGCAGCAGCAGTAGTACAGTAGTAGTGGTAGTAGTACAGCAGCAGTAGTGCAGTAGTAGTAGTACAGTAGTAGCTCTGTAGTAGTAGCAGCAGCAGTAGAACAGTAGTAGTGGCAGTAGTACAGCAGCAGTAGTGCAGTAGTAGTAGTATGGTAGTAGCTCTGTAGTAGTAGCAGCAGCAGCAGTAGTGCGATAGTAGTAGTAGTAGTAGTACACAGCAGCAGTAGTGCAGTAGTAGTAGTACAGTAGTAGCTCTGTAGTAGTAGCAGCAGCAGTAGTGCGATAGTAGTGGTAGTAGTACAGCAGCAGTAGTGCAGTAGTAGTAGTACAGTAGTAGCTCTGTAGTAGTAGTAGTAGCAGCAGTAGTACAGTAGTAGTGGTAGTAGTACAGCAGCAGTAGTGAAGTAGTAGTAATACAGTAGTAGCTCTGTAGTAGTAGCAGCAGTAGTGCGGTAGTAGTGGTAGTTTTACAGCAGCAGTAGTGCAGTAGTAGTAGTATGGTAGTAGCTCTGTAGTAGTAGTAGCAGCAGTAGTACGGTAGTAGTGGTAGTAGTACAGCAGCAGTAGTGCAGTAGTAGTAGTACAGTAGTAGAACTGTAGCAGTAGCAGCAGTAGTACGGTAGTAGTGGTAGTAGTACACAGCAGCAGTAGTGCAGTAGTAGTAGTACAGTAGTAGCACTGTAGCAGTAGCAGCAGCAGTAGTGCGGTAGTAGTGGTAGTAGTACAGCAGCAGTAGTGCAGTAGTAGTAGTACAGTAGTAGCTCTGTAGTAGTAGCAGCAGTAGTACAGTAGTAGTGGTAGTAGTACAGCAGCAGTAGTGCAGTAGTAGTAGTATGGTAGTAGCTCTGTAGCAGCAGTAGTACGGTAGTAGTGGTAGTAGTACAGCAGCAGTAGTGCAGTAGTAGTAGTACAGTAGTAGCACTGTAGCAGTAGCAGCAGCAGTAGTGCGGTAGTAGTGGTAGTAGTACAGCAGTAGTGCAGTAGTAGTAGTACAGTAGTAGTAGTAGTAGTAGTAGTAGTAGTAGTAGTAGTACACAGCAGCAGTAGTGCAGTAGTAGTACAGTAGTAGCTCTGTAGTAGTAGTAGTAGCAGCAGTAGTACAGTAGTAGTGGTAGTAGTACAGCAGCAGTAGTGCAGTAGTAGTAGTACAGTAGTAGCTCTGTAGTAGTAGCAGCAGTAGTGCGGTAGTAGTGGTAGTAGTACAGCAGCAGTAGTGCAGTAGTAGTAGTACAGTAGTAGCACTGTAGCAGTAGCAGCAGCAGTAGTGCGGTAGTAGTGGTAGTAGTACAGCAGTAGTGCAGTAGTAGTAGTACAGTAGTAGTAGTAGTAGTAGTAGTAGTAGTAGTAGTAGTAGTACACAGCAGTAGTAGTACAGTAGTAGTAGTAGTAGTAGTAGTAGTACAGCAGCAGTAGTGCAGTAGTAGTAGTACAGTAGTAGCTCTGTAGTAGTAGTAGTAGCAGCAGTAGTACAGTAGTAGTGGTAGTAGTACAGCAGCAGTAGTGCAGTAGTAGTAGTACAGTAGTAGCTCTGTAGTAGTAGCAGCAGTAGTACGGTAGTAGTGGTAGTAGTACAGCAGCAGTAGTGCAGGAGTAGTAGTACAGTAGTAGCACTGTAGCAGTAGCAGCAGCAGTAGTGCGGTAGTAGTGGTAGTAGTACAGCAGTAGTGCAGTAGTAGTAGTACAGTAGTAGTAGTAGTAGTAGTAGTAGTAGTAGTAGTACACAGCAGTAGTAGTACAGTAGTAGTAGTAGTAGTAGTAGTACAGCAGCAGTAGTGCAGTAGTAGTAGTACAGTAGTAGCTCTGTAGTAGTAGTAGTAGCAGCAGTAGTACAGTAGTAGTGGTAGTAGTACAGCAGCAGTAGTGAAGTAGTAGTAATACAGTAGTAGCTCTGTAGTAGTAGCAGCAGTAGTGCGGTAGTAGTGGTAGTTTTACAGCAGCAGTAGTGCAGTAGTAGTAGTACAGTAGTAGAACTGTAGCAGTAGCAGCAGTAGTACGGTAGTAGTGGTAGTAGTACACAGCAGCAGTAGTGCAGTAGTAGTAGTACAGTAGTAGCACTGTAGCAGTAGCAGCAGCAGTAGTGCGGTAGTAGTGGTAGTAGTACAGCAGCAGTAGTGCAGTAGTAGTAGTATGGTAGTAGCTCTGTAGTAGTAGCAGCAGCAGTAGTACAGTAGTAGTGGTAGTAGTACAGCAGCAGTAGTGCAGTAGTAGTAGTACAGTAGTAGCTCTGTAGTAGTAGCAGCAGTAGTGCGGTAGTAGTGGTAGTAGTACAGCAGCAGTAGTGCAGTAGTAGTAGTACAGTAGTAGCTCTGTAGTAGTAGCAGCAGTAGTACAGTAGTAGTGGTAGTAGTACAGCAGCAGTAGTGCAGTAGTAGTAGTATGGTAGTATCTCTGTAGCAGCAGTAGTACGGTAGTAGTGGTAGTAGTACAGCAGCAGTAGTGCAGTAGTAGTAGTACAGTAGTAGCACTGTAGCAGTAGCAGCAGCAGTAGTGCGGTAGTAGTGGTAGTAGTACAGCAGCAGTAGTGCAGTAGTAGTAGTACAGTAGTAGCTCTGTAGTAGTAGCAGCAGTAGTCGGTAGTAGTGGTAGTAGTACAGCAGCAGTAGTGCAGTAGTAGTAGTACAGTAGTAGCTCTGTAGAAGTAGTAGCAGCAGTAGTACGATAGTAGTGGTAGTAATACACAGCAGTAGTGCAGTAGTAGTAGTACAGTAGTAGTAGTAGTAGTAGTAGTAGTACACAGCAGCAGTAGTGCAGTAGTAGTAGTACAGTAGTAGCTTTGTAGTAGTAGTAGCAGCAGTAGTACGGTAGTAGTAGTGGTAGTACAGCAGCAGTAGTGCAGTAGTAGTAGTACAGTAGTAGCTCTGTAGTAGTAGCAGCAGTAGTACGATAGTAGTGGTAGTAGTACAGCAGCAGTAGTGCAGTAGTAGTAGTATGGTAGTAGCTCTGTAGCAGCAGTAGTACGGTAGTAGTGGTAGTAGTTCAGCAGCAGTAATGCAGTAGCAGTAGTACAGTAGTAGCACTGTAGCAGTAGCAGCAGCAGTAGTGCGGTAGTAGTGGTAGTAGTTCAGCAGCAGTAATGCAGTAGCAGTAGTACAGTAGTAGCACTGTAGCAGTAGCAGCAGTAGTAGTACAGTAGTAGTAGTAGTAGTAGTACACAGCAGCAGTAGTGCAGTAGTAGTAGTACAGTAGTAGTAGTAGTAGTAGTAGTACATAGCAGCAGTAGTGCAGTAGTAGTAGTACAGTAGTAGCTCTGTAGTAGTAGTAGCATCAGTAGTACGGTAGTAGTGGTAGTAGTACAGCAGCAGTAGTGCAGTAGTAGTAGTAAAGTAGTAGTAGTAGTAGTAGTAGTACATAGCAGCAGTAGTGCAGTAGTAGTAGTACAGTAGTAGCTCTGTAGTAGTAGTAGCATCAGTAGTACGGTAGTAGTGGTAGTAGTACAGCAGCAGTAGTGCAGTAGTAGTAGTATGGTAGTGGCTGTGTAGTAGTAGTAGCAGCAGTAGTACGGTAGTAGTGGTAGTAGTACAGCAGCAGTAGTGCAGTAGTAGTAGTATGGTAGTAGCTGTGTAGCAGTAGCAGCAGCAGTAGTACAGTAGTAGTAGTAGTAGTACACAGCAGCAGTAGTGCAGTAGTAGTAGTACAGTAGTAGCTCTGTAGTAGTAGTAGCAGCAGTAGTACAGTAGTAGTAGTGGTAGTAGTACAGCAGTAGTGCAGTAGTAGTAGTACAGTAGTAGCTCTGTAGTAGTAGCAGCAGTAGTACGATAGTAGTGGTAGTAGTACAGCAGCAGTAGTGCAGTAGTAGTAATACAGTAGTAGCTCTGTAGTAGTAGCAGCAGCAGTAGTGCGATAGTAGTGGTAGTAGTACAGCAGCAGTAGTGCAGTAGTAGTAGTACAGTAGTAGCTCTGTAGTAGTAGCAGCAGTAGTACAGTAGTAGTGGTAGTAGTACAGCAGCAGTAGTGCAGTAGTAGTAGTATGGTAGTATCTCTGTAGCAGCAGTAGTACGGTAGTAGTGGTAGTAGTACAGCAGCAGTAGTGCAGTAGTAGTAGTACAGTAGTAGCACTGTAGCAGTAGCAGCAGCAGTAGTGCGGTAGTAGTGGTAGTAGTACAGCAGCAGTAGTGCAGTAGTAGTAGTACAGTAGTAGCTCTGTAGTAGTAGCAGCAGTAGTGCGGTAGTAGTGGTAGTAGTACAGCAGCAGTAGTGCAGTAGTAGTAGTACAGTAGTAGCTCTGTAGAAGTAGCAGCAGCAGTAGTGCGATAGTAGTGGTAGTAGTACAGCAGCAGTAGTGCAGTAGTAGTAGTACAGTAGTAGCTCTGTAGTAGTAGCAGCAGTAGTGCGGTAGTAGTGGTAGTAGTACAGCAGCAGTAGTGCAGTAGTAGTAGTACAGTAGTAGCTCTGTAGCAGTAGCAGCAGCAGTAGTACAGTAGTAGTGGTAGTAGTACAGCAGCAGTAGTGCAGTAGTAGTAGTACAGTAGTAGCTCTGTAGTAGTAGCAGCAGTAGTACAGTAGTAGTGGTAGTAGTACAGCAGCAGTAGTGCAGTAGTAGTAGTACAGTAGTAGCTCTGTAGTAGTAGTAGCAGCAGTAGTACGATAGTAGTGGTAGTAATACACAGCAGTAGTGCAGTAGTAGTAGTACAGTAGTAGTAGTAGTAGTAGTAGTAGTAGTAGTACACAGCAGCAGTAGTGCAGTAGTAGTAGTACAGTAGTAGCTCTGTAGTAGTAGTAGCAGCAGTAGTACGGTAGTAGTGGTAGTAGTACAGCAGCAGTAGTAGTAGTACAGTAGTAGCTTTGTAGTAGTAGTAGCAGCAGTAGTACGGTAGTAGTAGTGGTAGTACAGCAGCAGTAGTGCAGTAGTAGTAGTACAGTAGTAGCTCTGTAGTAGTAGCAGCAGTAGTACGATAGTAGTGGTAGTAGTACAGCAGCAGTAGTGCAGTAGTAGTAGTATGGTAGTAGCTCTGTAGCAGCAGTAGTGCGGTAGTAGTGGTAGTAGTTCAGCAGCAGTAATGCAGTAGCAGTAGTACAGTAGTAGCTCTGTAGTAGCAGTAGCAGCAGCAGTAGTGCGGTAGTAGTGGTAGTAGTACAGCAGCAGTAGTGCAGTAGTAGTAGTACAGTAGTAGTAGTAGTAGTAGTACACAGCAGCAGTAGTGCAGTAGTAGTAGTACAGTAGTAGTAGTAGTAGTAGTACATAGCAGCAGTAGTGCAGTAGTAGTAGTACAGTAGTAGCTCTGTAGTAGTAGTAGCATCAGTAGTACGGTAGTAGTGGTAGTAGTACAGCAGCAGTAGTGCAGTAGTAGTAGTATGGTAGTAGCTGTGTAGTAGTAGTAGCAGCAGTAGTGCGGTAGTAGTGGTAGTAGTACAGCAGCAGTAGTGCAGTAGTAGTAGTATGGTAGTAGCTGTGTAGCAGTAGCAGCAGCAGTAGTACAGTAGTAGTAGTAGTAGTAGTACACAGCAGCAGTAGTGCAGTAGTAGTAGTACAGTAGTAGCTCTGTAGTAGTAGTAGCAGCAGTAGTACAGTAGTAGTAGTAGTAGTACAGCAGCAGTAGTACAGTAGTAGTAGTGGTAGTAGTACAGCAGCAGTAGTGCAGTAGTAGTAGTACAGTAGTAGCTCTGTAGTAGTAGCAGCAGTAGTACGATAGTAGTGGTAGTAGTACAGCAGCAGTAGTGCAGTAGTAGTAGTATGGTAGTAGCTCTGTAGCAGCAGTAGTACGGTAGTAGTGGTTGTAGTTCAGCAGCAGTAATGCAGTAGCAGTAGTACAGTAGTGGCACTGTAGCAGTAGCAGCAGCAGTAGTACGGTTGTAGTGGTAGTAGTACAGCAGCAGTAGTGCAGTAGTAGTAGTATGGTAGTAGCTGTGTAGAAGTAGCAGCAGCAGTAGTACAGTAGTAGTAGTAGTAGTACACAGCAGCAGTAGTGCAGTAGTAGTAGTAGTAGTACACAGCAGCAGTAGTACAGTAGTAGTAGTAGTAGTAGTAGTACAGTAGTAGTAGTACAGTAGTAGCTCTGTAGTAGTAGTAGCACCAGCAGTAGTACGGTAGTAGTGGTAGTAGTACATAGCAGCAGTAGTGCAGTAGTAGTAGTACAGTAGTAGCTCTGTAGTAGTAGTAGCATCAGTAGTACGGTAGTAGTGGTAGTAGTACAGCAGCAGTAGTGCAGTAGTAGTAGTATGGTAGTAGCTGTGTAGTAGTAGTAGCAGCAGTAGTACGGTAGTAGTGGTAGTAGTACAGCAGCAGTAGTGCAGTAGTAGTAGTATGGTAGTAGCTGTGTAGCAGTAGCAGCAGCAGTAGTACAGTAGTAGTAGTAGTAGTAGTACACAGCAGCAGTAGTGCAGTAGTAGTAGTACAGTAGTAGCTCTGTAGTAGTAGCAGCAGCAGTAGTACAGTAGTAGTGGTAGTAGTACAGCAGTAGTGCAGTAGTAGTAGTATGGTAGTAGCTCTGTAGTAGTAGCAGCAGCAGCAGTAGTGCGATAGTAGTAGTAGTAGTAGTACACAGCAGCAGTAGTGCAGTAGTAGTAGTACAGTAGTAGCTCTGTAGCAGTAGCAGCAGCAGTAGTGCGGTAGTAGTGGTAGTAGTACAGCAGCAGTAGTGCAGTAGTAGTAGTACAGTAGTAGCTCTGTAGTAGTAGCAGCAGTAGTACGGCAGTAGTGGTAGTAGTACAGCAGCAGTAGTGCAGTAGTAGTAGTACAGTAGTAGCTGTGTAGTAGTAGTAGCAGCAGTAGTACAGTAGTAGTAGTAGTACACAGCAGCAGTAGTGCAGTAGTAGTAGTACAGTAGTAGCTGTGTAGTAGTAGTAGCAGCAGTAGTACAGTAGTAGTAGTAGTACACAGCAGCAGTAGTGCAGTAGTAGTAGTACAGTAGTAGCTGTGTAGTAGTAGCAGCAGTAGTACGGCAGTAGTGGTAGTAGTACAGCAGCAGTAGTGCAGTAGTAGTAGTACAGTAGTAGCTGTGTAGTAGTAGTAGTAGCAGCAGTAGTACAGTAGTAGTAGTGGTAGTAGTACAGCAGCAGTAGTGCAGTAGTAGTAGTACAGTAGTAGTAGCAGCAGTAGTACAGTAGTAGTAGTAGTAGTAGTAGTACACAGCAGCAGTAGTGCAGTAGTAGTAGTACAGTAGTAGCTCTGTAGTAGTAGTAGCAGCAGTAGTACAGTAGTAGTAGTAGTAGTACACAGCAGCAGTAGTGCAGTAGTAGTAGTACAGTAGTAGCTCTGTAGTAGTAGTAGCAGCAGTAGTACAGTAGTAATAGTAGTAGTAGTAGTAGTAGTACACAGCAGCAGTAGTGCAGTAGTAGTAGTACAGTTGTAGTTCTGTAGTAGTAGTAGCAGCAGTAGTACGGTAGTAGTAGTAGTAGTACACAGCAGCAGTAGTAATACTGCAGTAGTAGTACTGTAGTAACACAGTAGCAGGACACTAACACATGAGTAGCACAGTAATATTGAAGTAGCAGAATAGTAGCACAGCATCAGTAGTAGTACAGTAGTCACAACATCAACTGTAGCACTGTAGTAGTACCACTGTAGTAGTAGTAATAGTAGCAGTGGCACTGTAATAGTAGAAGTAGTACAGTAGTAGTCCTAGTAGTAGCAGCAGCAGTGGTACTGTAATAGTAACAGTAGTAGTAGTAATAGTAGTAGTAGTAGCAGCAGCACTGTAATAGTAGCAGTAGTACAGTAGTATTACTAGTAGTACTAGTAGTAGTAGTAGCAGGGGTACTGTAATATTAACAGTAGTAGCAGTGGTACTGTAATAGTAACAGTAGTAGTTGTAGCGATGCAGCAGTAGCATTGTAGACATAGTAGCAGTAGTTGGAGCAGCTGTAGCTCTATAATAGTAGTAGTGCAGTAGTAATACAGTAGTAGTACAGCAGCAGCACTGTAATAGTAGTAGTAGTATTAGCACTGTAGTAGTAGTAGTAGTAGTAGTAGCAGTGGCACTATAATAGTAGCAGCAAAAGTAGCACAGTAGTAGTATTAGTATAATAATGATAGCAGTATACTGAAACCCCTGCTATACTCATAAGGCTAACATCAGCTTATTTATTGTGTTTTTTTTAATCGCACAATGATGTCGCCTCCAGGGAAGAAGACAAGGAACATCAGCACAAAGACGGAAACTTCTTATAACACTCAATATCCATAAATATTGTTTTCTCATATTAAAATAATATTACAGAATTTCATTTCTACAAAATCACATTTCTACATTTGCAAAAAATAAAAATTCTGAAGGCCGACACACACAGAAGGATCACACAGAGACAAAGTATAATCCTAAAAACAGAAGTCGGTGATAAGTCAGAGACTGTTAGACCTTCTTAACAAGTCCATTAAAAATGAGCTGATAGAGGGCGGAGGGGGTGGTAAGTATTAAGGGGGTATTCCCATCTCTTATCATACCTTCGCTAGGATATGCCATCACATTATGATTGTGTGGTCCAACTTTTAACCCACAATGATAAAGGGGGTGACAAAACCCACCCCCCAGATAGATAGGTTAGTATCACCAGAACCAGCTTATCACCCCAGCCCTGCAGATAGATAGGTTAGTGTCACCAGAACCAGCTTATCACCCCAGCCCTGCAGATAGATAGGTTAGTGTCACCTAAATCATACAGTGTTTTCCTCTTGTGGATCGCTGCCTCCGTTGTCGAGTTATCACTGTTTTATCTATATGCAAATGAGCTCTTTGGAGCAACAAGGGCGTTGTCATTGCTCCAAAGAGGTAAGCAGCAACACTGGGCAAACACTGTGTGATTCAGATGACACTAACCTATCTATCTGCAGGGCTGGGGTGATATGCTGGTTCGGTGATGCTAACCTATCTATCTGCATGGCTGGGGTGATATGCTGGCTCTGGTGACACTAACCTATCTATCTGCATGGCTGGGGTGATATGCTGGTTCTGGTGACACTAACCTATCTATCTGCGGGGCTGGGGTGATATGCTGGGTCTGGTGACACTAACCTATCTATCTGCAGGGCTGGGGTGATATGCTGGGTCTGGTGACACTAACCTATCTATCTGCAGGGCTGGGGTGATAAGCTGGGTCTGGTGATACTAACCTATCTATCTGCAGGGCTGGGGTGATATGCTGGTTCTGGTAACACTAACCTATCTATCTGCATGGCTGGGGTGATATGCTGGCTCTGGTGACACTAACCTATCTATCTGCATGGCTGGGGTGATATGCTGGTTCTGGTGACACTAACCTATCTATCTGCAGGGCTGGGGTGATATGCTGGGTCTGGTGACACTAACCTATCTATCTGCAGGGCTGGGGTGATATGCTGGGTCTGGTGACACTCCTTTTAAAAGGACCCTTTGATGTTTTTCACAGAGTTATTCCAAGACACCAGGAACTGCAGCGAGTCCCATTCACTACACTATGCTGCAGTTCCAATGCACATGGGGTGGTCGGCGACATTAAGGCTAATCTCTTAGCATGTACCATAGTAGTCTCTGATACTGTTTCTCCGGAAACTTCTTTTGGTCTTATACAACTGGAGACAGCTGGTTCCACTAGCCCTGTAGCAGTATATCACATACCCATGAGCAGTCTGCACTAATTCATCCCCTTTACATGTCTATCCATATACAGATGGAGCAAACTTTGATATGTAATGTATTGCTATGATGCTGCAAACTTTAAATTGACATTTAACTCATGACATTGAAAATGCCAAGTTAAAGCAGATTTGTCAGCTTAATAAATATATATATATATATATATATATATATATATACTGTATAAGGGAAAAATACAGGGGGCACAGTGGCCCTGGACTTGGCCCTGGACCCTAAGGGGGTCCCAATATGTTACAACATAGGTTGGGCCCTTTGCTGATTTTGCATTGAGGTTCAGAAGCTTCAAGCTATGCTTCTGAGCTATGCGCATGTACTGCAAGTGGAACAAAAACTGTTCTGCACCTAGCAGCACAGCAAGAATACACGGGTGTTATAGTATGAGTCCAGCTGTATTCATGAACAGAGAACTAGGTATATCTCTGCCCACAGTGCAACAGTTTCCATAAGTGACATCATACTTCACCCACAGAGGTCCAATAGACACCAGTCACAGTGGCCCTAGAAGGATTAGCCATATTGGCCCCAGAGGTGCCAGTCTCAGTAATCCTAGAAGTGTTAGCTGTAGTGACCCTAGTATTGCCAGCCACAGTCATTCTAGAAGTACCAGCAACAGTGACCCTAAAAATGCCAGCCACAGAGATCCTAGAGATGCTAGACACAGTGACCCTAGAAGTGCCAACCACAGTGACCCTACAAGTGCCAACCACAGTCACACCACAAGTGCCAGCTACAGTCACCCCACAAGTGCCAGCCACAGAGATCCTAGAGGTGCTAGACAGAGTGACCCTCAAAGTGCCAACCACAGTGACCCTACAAGTGCCAACCACAGTCACCCCACAAGTGCCAGCTACAGTCACCCCACAAGTGCCAGCCACAGTCACCCCACAAGTGCCAGCAACAGAGATCCTAGAGGTGCTAGACACAGTGACCCTAGAAGTGCCAACCACAGTAACCATAGAAGTGCCAACCACAGTCACCCCACAAGTGCCAGACACAGTCACCCCAACAAGTGCCAGCCACAGAGATCCTATAAATGCTAGCCACGGTGACCCTAGAAGTGCCAGTCACGTAGCGTTCAGAGTCACAAACAGCCTACAAGTGCCAGCCACAGAGATCCTAGAGGTGCCAACCAAAGTAACCCTAGAAGTGCCGGCCACAGTAACCTACATAAAAATCACAACACTGGCTGAAATGCAAAATGCAAACAGTAAGAACTGGGAGAGCCCCCTGACAATAGGGCATATGGGGCAGGTCGTGGACAGCTCCTGCATGGAGTTTGCATGTTTTCCCCATGAGTTTTCTCCATGTTCTCCGGCTTCTTCCCAGATTCCAAAAACATCTCAATAGGGTATTTGGCTTCCTATGGAATTATCCCTACGGGGACAGATGTGAACAATGTCAATGTCTGTACAGAGCTGCAGTATATGTTGGTGCTCTATAAGTAAAGAGTGAAGACTTGCCAATGTGATAACTTCTTTACAATCTCCTGCTCATATTTTCACTGCTTATTTCTCAAAGTTTAGAGCGTGAAATGATTTTATTACCAGCGATGTCTGAAGACAAGGTCAGCGCAAGGATCTCCTTCCAGACTTGTCATTAAGAAGGTCTGGAGACTCTCATGGAGACTGGAGGAATTGCATTGTAAGAGACAGCCAATGTTGTCCTAAGCTTCATTTGTCTGTATAAACTGTTAATGTTGAATGTATTTCTGTGATTCTGTTCCTTTAAGACAGCAGCCATTGTAATTGTGACATGATGCTGGAGTGACTTCCCCCCCCCTTTTATGTCAGCCTGCCTGTTCTGCAGACAGAGTGTGAGCAGAGAAGCAGGAAGTGACGAGACAGAGAGCAGCAGCCATCTTGGCAAGTGTTGTATTGAACTGGTGTGGAGATTTTTCTGTACAGCTAAGCTGTATCTTGGTCCAGAGACAAACAGAGTGTAAAGAGACAACAGGACTAGTGAGTCCACGTGAAAGGAACTGTGCTCAGTGGCTGATCAGTGAGACTGACATTGTGACTGTGTATATGGATACCACAGATAGAGACTCGCAGTGCTGTTGATGTACTGGACGGCATCTGCTAAATCCCGGCTTACATCCCAGCTCAGTGTATGGATTCTGCAAGACTGTCAGTGTGCTGAGTGGAATCTGCTGTTGGATTACATTGCATTCAGTTGGTTTCCCTGTCTGTTAAAGAGGACTTCATTTCTCCCAAGATCCTGATAACCGTGAGAGGACGCTTCACTATAAAAGAAAGGACTGACTTTGGGCCCCACCGCGCGCTTCTACGGACTGTAAGCGGTCCACCTGGACCACTGGGGAAAAGGGGGTGCACCCAAATGTGATGTCAGGGTCAGTTAGGGATAGTTTTGAGTATATTGTTCATTCAGTGTCCATACTGCAGAAGTGGACAGAGTAAAAGTAGAAACCATTGCAGAATTTGCCTTGAAATTATTCATGCTATATTGTATATTTTGCTTGTCTTTATCCCTGTCATTTTACCTTCAAATAGCCTTTATTAACTTATAGTAAATATATATTTTTTTTCTTGAACTACCGCGTGTGCGTTCATTTCTGGTTGCGGAGTCCAAACCACCTGCCTTGCTCTCGGTTCACAAATTGGCGTAGTCGGCAGGATCCGCTTACCAGAATGGACGGTGACGCACCCGTTCGGGAGAATGGTGCTGGAGGAAGAATGCCAGCAGGGGCTATAATGAGTCAGTTAGCTAAATTTGATGGCAATAATATGTCAGTGAGTATGTGGGTGGAACAGATACGAATGATACAGCGAATGTACCAGACCGCACCAGAAGTACTAGTAGAGCTAGCAATATTGACATTACAAGGGGATGCTAAGACCACGGTGATACTGAGGCCATTTGAACAAAGGCAGACATTTGAGCAAGTAGTCCAGATTCTAGAAACCATCTATGGAGAAACTGCATTGCTGGGGTCTCTGCAGGCTCGGTTCTTCCAGAGGGTACAACAGGAGAATGAAAGCCTTCCCCAATATGCAAATGCCCTACAAGAACTGCTCCGAGATATTCAAAGGAAGGAAAGAGGGGGCTCGCCAGCCTTCTGTAACCCTGATCGGACTCTCCGTGACCAGTTTGTCCTGGGGATACGTGACGGCAGTTTAACTGTGACTATGCAGGATTTTATACGACGAGAGACTGATGCTAAATTCCATGATGTACAGGTAGAGGCCATCTCCCGTGCCAATAGTATGGTCCCGAGGCCGCAGACCGCAGTTGGAGTTACTTTGTCACAGGGGGCTAGTTCTGGCTCAGAGACAGTAGAAAAAGGGACGGTTAAAGAAATTCTCACAGTAATGCAGAAACTGCAAGAACAAATGGAACACTTGCACACTCGTTGTGATGAGCAGTCTATGAAAATTGCAGACTTCCAGAAGACTGGAGATGAAAGGGTGAGCCATCCACACCCAGCAAGTCAGAATCACCCACCACCCCGCTGGAGGGGTGAGGATAGGACCTACCGAAGGGGTCCAAATCATTTAGTGCAGTGCTCAGGAGAAATCGAAGGGGCTTACCGAAGGGGCCCAAACAGATGGCCAGAACGACGGGGGGATACGCTGCTGGGAGTGTGGACGGATGGGCCACGTTGCTGCTAGATGTCCAGAGCAGCGACAAACTTATGAGAGACCGCCGTTAAACTGAAGTCCCCTGCTGCTGAAGGGCGTGTAGTAGGGGAGACTGACAAGGAGACTATGTGGGGAGAATGCCCTGATGATGACCTGATCGCTGCAAGTCCTGTCATACAGGTGGAAATGGAGGGTATTCCGGTTACCGGGATGATTGACACGGGTTCCCAAGTAACGACCTTGAGTAGAGACTGTTATGAACGGTACTTCCGACAACATGTGAAATATGATCCCCATACATTCGTACGAGTGGTCGCAGCTAACCAGTTACCAGTTTCGGTCGTGGGAGTGGCCTGGATGAATGTCCGGGTATGTGGCCAAGATCTAGGTAGGAAAGGCATTGTGGTGGTACAGGAGTCACATGAAGTAAAGGTCCCTGTCATTTTGGGGATGAATGTGTTAAAAGAATTAGATCAGATCCTCTTTGAAAAGAAAGGTCACGGTTATTGGAAAGAAACCACCACCCATCGGCCTACTCAAACAGCTTTCCAGCGGCTGATCCGGACATGTGGCTTACAGAAAAGTTCAGATGCACAGCGTCCTCTGGCTCGAATTTCAGTTCCTTTGCATACAAAAGTTACACTGCCACCCAGTCGGGAGACAATAGTGTCTATGCCCGTAGGCACCTGTCGGAAACTAGAGGGCATAGCTGTGTTGGTAGAACCACTGCAGGCAGCCGAAGGAGGTGTTGATCCGCTAGTGGCCCGTTCCTTGGCAATAGTTCGCAATGGAAGAGTACCACTTCGATGTGTAAACACTCAGGACCAGAGTGTGGACCTGACCCCAGGGAGGCTACTGGCTAACATCTATGTGACTCCGGAGGAAGTAAGGAAAGTAACTCCAATGCAGCTGAAGCCGACTGAAAGGGATGAGTGGACCGTAACTGTGTCCATGGGAGAAGATGAGGAACCCACCTCTGAATGGAATGGCTGTGCAATTCGAGAACAGATGAAGATGGATGTAAGTTCATGTTCTCTGGAATGGGTGCAGAAGGTAGATGAGCTGTTGTGGGAGAACCGAGCCACCTTTGCACGGTATGCTGAAGATTTTGGATGTACCACAGGGATCTACCATGAGATTCCCACAGGAGACACCCCTCCAATTAGAGAGCGCTACCGACAAATTCCTCCACAGTTGTATCAGGAAGTGAAAGAACTGTTAGCTAAGATGCTACAGGGTGGGATCATCCAAGAAAGCCAGAGTCCCTGGGCGGCTCCTGTGGTGTTAGTAAGAAAAAAAGATGGGTCCATCCGATTTTGCGTAGACTATCGGAAGTTAAACGCTTGCACCGTACGAGATTCCTACCCCTTGCCACGGATTGAGGAGTCCCTCTCAGCGCTAGGGAGAGCCCGGTACTTCTCCTCACTAGATCTGGCTAGTGGGTATTGGCAGGTGCCGATGGCCACAAAAGACAAGGAGAAGACGGCATTCATCTTGCCCATGGGACTATACGAATTTAACCGGATGCCCTTCGGGTTGACAAATGCACCCGGAACGTTTCAGCGGTTGATGGAGAAATGTCTCGGTGACTTCAACTTTGAGTTCACTCTCATCTACTTGGATGACATTATAGTGTATTCTGCGACCTTTGAAGACCATCTTCACCAGTTGGGGCAAGTATTTCGAAGATTGCGGGAACATGGGCTCAAATTGAAACCCAGTAAATGTCGGTTGTTCCAATCTGAAATTGATTACTTGGGTCACCGCGTATCAGGAGAAGGGGTGAGACCATCAAGAGACAAGATAGCGGCTGTTCAAGATTGGCCGATACCGACTACCCTGCGAGAAGTGAGGGCGTTCCTTGGAGTAGCCGGTTACTATCGACGGTTTATTAAGGATTTCGCCAAGGTAGCAGCACCACTTAATGCTCTCCTACGAGGCACATCCGGTGGTCCAAAGAACCGGTCCGTGAAGTGGGGACCTGAACAGGAACAAGCCTTCCAGGCATTGAAGGATGCACTGACAACAGCCCCAATCTTGGCATATGCTGATTACCACTTGCCGTTCCAGCTATATACAGATGCAAGCCTGTATGGTCTTGGAGCAGTGCTTTCCCAGCTTCAGGATGGCCAGGAGAGGGTCATAGCGTACGGCAGCCGGTCTTTGAGAGATTCTGAAAGAAACCCTGAGAATTATAGTTCATTTAAATTGGAGCTGTTGGCACTGGTATGGGCCATGACCGAGAAATTCTCTGAATATTTGACCGGTGCTGAAGTTTTAGTACTGACTGACAACAACCCACTAGCTCACCTGGAAAATGCCAAGCTCGGGGCGTTAGAGCAAAGGTGGATAGCCCGAATGTCTACATTCAATTACCGCATTAAGTATCGGTCCAAGACAGAGAACCAGAATGCTGACAGACTTTCTAGGGTAACTGCCCAGACCCCCACAGAAGACGTGGATCATGAGTTGGAGCATGTGGAGGTGCCCGACTTCAGCAGATTTTTACAGGCCTTGACCGCCACTAATCAGTTTGAGATGGAGGGGACTGAAATGGCTCCTTTCTTTGGTCCCTCACGACAGGAATGGGCACAGATACAACAGACCCATGAGGGGCTGGCGCAGATGATCAAGTGTGTTGAGAAAGGCCAGAAGCCCTGTAGAGAGGAAAGAGAACGACTGACACGTGAGATATTATCTGTTTTGAGTCAGTGGGAAAAGTTGGAGATGAAAAATGGAGTGCTATGCCGAAAGGTCTATTTACCTTCTGAGATCGACATTCAATACCAAATTGTGGTGCCTAGTGAACTGGCTCGCTCCTTGGCAGTTGAGGCTCATAATAAGAATGGACATTTTGGTCATGAGAAGACCTTTCGTTGGTTACAGCGACTGATTTACTGCCCTGGTCTTCGTCAAATGGTCGAAGAAGTATGCCGCAGCTGTGGAACTTGTGAGATCCATAAGGCAATAGAACAGAGAGCTCCCCTGCAAACCATCGTGACCCAGGAACCTTTAGAAATCGTCATGATAGACTATCTAATGGTGGGCCCATCCAATAGCGGACACCAGTATTGCCTCGTAATGGTGGATCACTTCACCAAATTTGCGGTGGTAACCGCCACCAAGGACCAGACAGCTGAGTCAGCAGCTCGTGCTCTGTGCCAAGATTTCATTCGAGTATATGGGTGCCCCCAACGCATCCACTCCGACCAGGGCGCCTGCTTTGAGGGACACGTAATGAAAGAAGTTCAACGTATCTACGGGATAAAGAAGTCGCACACGACTCCATACCACCCTCAGGGAAATGGGGCCTGTGAAAGATTCAACAGAACTCTGCTACAGATGCTGCGGACTCTGGAGGAAGACAAGAAGTTACAGTGGCCTCAGTTCTTGTCTGAAATGGTGTGGGCCTATAACAATCAGGTCCATTCTACAACGGGGTACTCTCCTTATACACTTCTCTTTGGGCGGTCTGGGCGAAGTATAGGAGAATTACAGTTGAATGATGTGGATGGGTTCCCTCCGAGGGATCCAACCTCTTGGGTGCGGGCGCATCGGCAGAGACTTGAGACGATCCATCGATTGGTGCGGCAGCGCCTGCAAGAACATCCCCATCCTGATAAGACCCCAGTGCAAGAAGCACCATTGCAACCAGGCGACCTGGTGCTAGTTCGTGTCAAGAAACCCCAAGGGAAATTGGAAAGCAGATGGGAGGCTTTGCCGTATCGTGTTGTTGGCCGCAAGTATGCGAATGGGCCAGTGTACCAGGTCCAGAAAGAAGGAACTGATTGTGTTCGAGTACTTCACCGAAATATGTTGCGCCTGTGTCATTCTGAAGGGACAAATCACGATGGGCCTGCCAATGTGAATGAGCTCCCACAGTCAGAGAATGGAGGTGCGGAATGGGCCTCCGACGAGGAGGATGATTGTTGGCCGATCCCTGCTCCTGGGGATGTTCCACCTGTGACTACTGTATCTCCGGCCTGTGCCCCCTCTGGTGCGGAATCCGCTGGTCCTTCTCAGCCCATAGCTGCAGCACCCCATAATATACCACCGGTCCTCAGACGGACCACTAGGCCAAATGCTGGTATTCCCCCTGTTCGGTATGCGCAGGATGAGTTTGTTTGGCCTGCCATACATCGGTATACTACCACCCTGTGCATAAAAGTACAACCCTCTGGATATACAGTCATAGGCAGGGACTGCCAATCTTAAAGTGGGGGGGGAATATGTAAGAGACAGCCAATGTTGTCCTAAGCTTCATTTGTCTGTATAAACTGTTAATGTTGAATGTATTTCTGTGATTCTGTTCCTTTAAGACAGCAGCCATTGTAATTGTGACATGATGCTGGAGTGAGACCCCCCCCCTTTTATGTCAGCCTGCCTGTTCTGCAGACAGAGTGTGAGCAGAGAAGCAGGAAGTGACGAGACAGAGAGCAGCAGCCATCTTGGCAAGTGTTGTATTGAACTGGTGTGGAGATTTTTCTGTACAGCTAAGCTGTATCTTGGTCCAGAGGCAAACAGAGTGTAAAGAGACAACAGGACTAGTGAGTCCACGTGAAAGGAACTGTGCTCAGTGGCTGATCAGTGAGACTGACATTGTGACTGTGTATATGGATACCACAGATAGAGACTCGCAGTGCTGTTGATGTACTGGACGGCACCTGCTAAATCCCGGCTTACATCCCAGCTCAGTGTATGGATTCTGCAGGACTGTCAGTGTGCTGAGTGGAATCTGCTGTTGGATTACATTGCATTCAGTTGGTTTCCCTGTCTGTTAAAGAGGACTTCATTTCTCCCAAGATCCTGATAACCGTGAGAGGACGCTTCACTATAAAAGAAAGGACTGACTTTGGGCCCCACCGCGCGCTTCTACGGACTGTAAGCGGTCCACCTGGACCACTGGGGAAAAGGGGGTGCACCCAAATGTGATGTCAGGGTCAGTTAGGGATAGTTTTGAGTATATTGTTCATTCAGTGTCCATACTGCAGAAGTGGACAGAGTAAAAGTAGAAACCATTGCAGAATTTGCCTTGAAATTATTCATGCTATATTGTATATTTTGCTTGTCTTTATCCCTGTCATTTTACCTTCAAATAGCCTTTATTAACTTATAGTAAATATATATTTTTTTCTTGAACTACCGCGTGTGCGTTCATTTCTGGTTGCGGAGTCCAAACCACCTGCCTTGCTCTCGGTTCACAGCATCACCTATCAGGGGAGATGTGGAGGGAATATATATTAGATGGAATCTGAGAACATCAAAAAGGATCCGGGGTTGGTGGACTTGTGGATAAAATGGGGTCCTTAAAGGCAGTCACTACACGGCCCAGAGCAGCCATCATCTATCTTACCAAGGATAGCAGTGTGTATAGGGTCAGAGTGGACCCCCAGTGCTTAGACACTTGTGGATAGGGGGTAGAAAGTGTCTGCAGTGAGAATATCCTTTTAATGGCTTATTATTTAAAGGGGAGTTCCTGTTTAAAAATTTACAAAACATTCTGTTTATCACATATACCTGTCACAGCTAACTGGAGACTAAACCATCCATAGGTCCTTATGGACTGGTGGTTGTGTGTCCCAAGCAACCCTATGCTAATGCTGTCCAAGGTAAAAAAAAAAAAAAAAATCTTAAATACTTACCCGGATCCTATATTGTCATCGTCTACGCAGTTCAATCACTGAGGCTGGAGCAGTACACTTCACCTTTAGTGTGCATGCGGTGGAACTTGGGCACATGTGCAGTACAGAGAGGGTATAATTCTCCGGCTTCAGTGAAGAGCTCGGTAAGTATAAAGGTTAGGGACAAGGCTGCAGACAGTTAGGACAAGGCTATTTGTAACACTAAGCCACTGGGCCATATGGAGCTACAACAGGGGCATAACTTGAAAGGGTGCAGAAAATGCATTTGAGCCCACGAGCCTTAGGAGACCCATAAAGTGTGTCTTCTCAATATGAGAAGACCATAACTATAAGCAAAACATTACTGTCATTAACTATAATGGGGACCTGGCACAGATTTTACATTGGGCCCAGGAACTTCATGCCACGTCTCTGACCTGTCGGTGGTTTAGTGCCCCAAATAGTCCTGACAGGTTCCCTTTAAAGCCTTATCTGAGATTACCTGTAACTAATGTTGAGACTTCTTGTGCGTGTAAATTGCCTCTTCTATGTGTGACAATTCCAATAGCCGACGCCTGAACGCTGTCCATAGTCATTAGTTATTTATGACTGGGTCGTGATTGTGCCGCAGAGGCCCGTCAATCTCTACATCGACACCATAGTGAAAAAAAAAATAGCACAGAATGTACATAGGAAATGGTCTACTTGATAGAGCACAATTCTCCAGACAGTATATTTCCCAAGGAGACTCATGGCAATTTTTGGAAAATTCGGGATGCATGCGGTTCATTCTGAATTGGTTCGCTCATCTCTAGGTACTAATATAACTATGCCATGCTAAGGGTCAAGTACGATTACTTTTTTGTGTCTAGTTAGGTGCATACTTTAGTACGGTAGGGTATACCATATGGCTTCAGTATTTATGAGACGGTGGTCCAACATGTGTTCCAACATTCCCCAACCCTAAGGTTTTTTTTTTTTTATTAACCCTCTACTGATTAAGACGAACTATGCTCGTCCAGATTGAAAAGGCCAATACGGTTTTGGACAAGCACAGTTTGTCCACAATTATTTAGTCCTCTGCGGACAGCTCGGACTAACAGGAGGATAAAAGTAAAATAAAGCTTGGGCAAAGTATTCCTGGGGAATACTCTGCGCAACGGTGAAGTGCCAATACTTACTTGTGACAAAAAGTCAAAATCTGCAATAAAAAAGTGAGGGTTTTTCCAATTTTAATGTGACTACTGTGGGGATTAGTGCAGAAATGTTAGGGTTTATCTGGTCCATCCAGTATGGCAGTAGTTAATTGGGAGGACACCCTAATTTGAACTCCTGAATGTACCCAGATGAAGTTGCACATTAAAAAAAAAAAACTAAGATCGAATATGAGTGACTAGTTCCAGTATCTACCATGTTTTCCCAAAAATAAGCCAGAGTCTTATAATATTTTTTGCTCCAAAAGATGGGTTAAGGCTTTTTTTCAGGGATGTCTTATTTTTTTCCATGAACAACAATCCACTCACCAGACCAGGGACAATATCTGTTTAGACTAGGGGTACACAGTGACATAGACCGCAACCCCATCACATGACCAAAGATCACTGTATCTTCCTGCGAATCCTTCATTAATGTAAGTGAATGGAGTTGCTGCAACTATAACATCTAGTCACAAAAAAATTCCAGAAAGTGCCTGATCTTTGTGTGACCCTCAGGGTCACAGTGCAACTCCATTCGGTTACATTAGCGAAACTCAGCGGCAAGGCGATCTTTGGTTGCACAACAGGAGTCTCGAGTAGCCCTAGCCTTACTAAGAAGACAATTGGTTTCCAATGAAGTTGCCCCTTCTGTCTTTCTGAGATATAGAAATTATCATAGATTGTGAGCCCCAATGGCCTATGAGGAAGAGCAGTCTCTGGTGAGGGCTGCAGAATATATTGGCACTCCTACAACAGTACATAATAAAAACAGTACCAATCCCATGGTCAAGTCGGGGACTTCTGGTACAACATAAGGAGATGAGTCCTCAGGAATATATTTCCAGTATCGACCAAATGCAAAAAGTATCCTTTATTGTATCCTAGATTTGATGTCTCTTATCCATTTATAGCCCGGTATTTATTGAGCAGAACCATTTACAATGCAAGAAAAGTATCTTCTAATTGAATTGAGTGACCATTTCATGATTGGAATAGAGCGCTGCGCGGAGTCACACATGACCAGCCGACTCTGCTAGGAGACGCTTCACTAATTCCTGCCGCATTGATCAGATACATTCTCATTAATCTTGGCTGCAGCGGAACGTAATTGATACAGCGCAAAAGTAGCTTGAAGGTTGCGTGGTGATAGTGGATGTATTTTTTTTTTTTTTTTTGCTTACAGGATGAATTCCTTTCCAAGAACAGTCCTGCATGGTCATAACAGATTCAATTAATTTCCAGAAAGGCAAACAATGAAATTTCCCTCTAAATTTCAATGGTCACTGCCATTTTCACAAACTTTGCATAAATCAACAGTACAGGTGAATATAAGAAACCTTGTCATACATCTTATTAGAGAAAAATGCTTCTTTCTATTCTAGGCTGTTTTCCTCCTAAACTGACTTTCACTCTGAAATCTCTGTTATATCAGTCTTGAGATGGACTGCAGATCACATGTGTCTACAAAATGTGTATGAGGAGAGAGAATGAGCAGGAGCTGAAGGATGTAGAAGCAAAGACAGAGGATTAGTTTGATGTTGGAGCTAAACAGAAAGGTTCTATCACAGTCCAAGGGCTTTATTCACTTCAATACACGTCAGTACTTCTCTATGTATGTCCTGCATGAACCTAGGGCTGTTTCTGAGTTAGACAGAGAAAGTTAAGCAGCAGTGAGGGCGTGGACATTGTTTCAAGGAGGTAAGTGGCTACGCCTTCGTTGCTCATACTAACAAAAAAGGTTATATCTCGACAACGGAGACAGCGATTCACAAGGGGAAAACACCATTGGATTAAGGTGACCCTAACCTATCTATGGGACTGGGTGCTGGTGACAGACTACCTTTAACACTGTGACTATAATTCAGGGACAGACTTAACATTTCTGAGCAGTGGCCAAAGCATCTTTGCTCCAAAACCATTCTCTCAGCCTACGGCTCCGGCAGCTGAATTGTGTCAAGCTAATAAAGCCTACAGATATGATGAACAAAACTGAACTTGATACATAATGTGAAGTTGGTATTAGATACCCCGCACCGCGGCTTCTTTCCTACCACCCGAGTCTCCATTTCATCTTCAATTTTCCAGCATTTTGTCTTTTAATAGCACGCAGGCTTTGATGGAAGATTTTCTTTATGGTGATTAGCTCGGCAATACATTAAGAGGTTTCATGAATATTAAACTCTTCTTTTTATTCACAGGATGCTTAAGACATGAAAGCTCTTATGACTTACACAGGGGAGGTGTCCGCACTGAATTCCTCCTCTAACATGGCCCATGATAAGTACAAGTTGTCTGCTCAGCACAGAATCTGCATTTCCACCTCTCTTGTCATTACGCTGGGACAGAACTGTTAAAAGTTCCCAGGTATCGAATATCTACCAAAATGATTCTTAACGATAGGCCATCAATGTTAGAAGCCGGATAACCCCTTTAATAGTGCATGTTCTACACTAGATAAGCTTTATTAGTAACTAGCAGAAGGACCCAGCTTCGCATGGGTTTATTTCATATTTTGTTTGTGTAAGAATTGGCACTGCTCTATTTTGTATGTCGTTTGTGTGTAGTTTAAATACGTTTGAATTTATAAGAATGCTGCCATCCAGTATGGCAGTCCAGTATAGGTACAGTCTATTTATGGCCGTGTTGTTATGGAAACCTGGTAAACTAAATGTGAAGTTATATTGGCTGATATACGTCATACAACTGAATATTTAAGGACCTGCGAACTGCTATTGACTAATACAGGTCATAAATTGTTTGGTTGCTATGGAAACCTGGTGTAAAGCTGTGTGTATGTCAAGACTGAAGAACCTGCAAGTTTCCATTGGTCCATAAGCGTCATGTGATCATGTATATCTCAGTTTGGATATCAGTGAAAAACCTGCGACTGGTTGTTATGGAAACCTGGAGTAAAGCTGTGTGTATGTGACCTTGTGTAACAGTGTCATCCACAGCGCCCTGCCCCTTTAAAGCTGACCTACAACAGTGAAGACAAATGGCTGAGTTGTTATGGAAGCCTGGAGTAAAGCTGTGTGCATGTGGAGACTAAGCGCCTGTGGGCTTCTATTGGCTGATAAGGGACATGCGACCATGTGTATGGCAGTTGGAATATGAGTGAAAGACTTGCAGGCTTCTATTGGCCAATGCAGGTCATTTTTTGGGAATACTGTATCTCAGGAAAGGTTATGTCCTAGAGAGCTGAGACCCATTCTAAAACCTTCCCGGACACCTGATGTACCTCTGTGCCAAATTTGGTGAAGATCAGTCCAGTCGTTTGGTCGCACATAAAGAACAGACAGACAGAAACTCATTTTTATATATATAAGAGATATACACCACGGTCCCCCAGAGCCCTGTTTATTACCTGTGTGGAGGGCAGCTGGGGAGGCCAGAAATCTCATATCTCTGCCTCCCCTGCAGCCGCTCTAACATCATCAAATCCCGTCTACTTAGGCCACAGGTCCAATGGGTATAGTGGAGTGGATCATGAGCTTCAGCAGGGGAGGCAGTGGAACCAGAGTTCAGGCCTCCACACAGGTATTAAACAGGGTTCCAGGGACCGGGGTGTATATTAGTAATAAAGCTTAACCAGTGCAGGGAATACATCCGTAAGCTTTATTATTCCTCGGATAACCCCTTTAATGAAATTCAGCACATTTTAATTCTAAAATGTAATTGTATCAATCCTCGGTGAGATAAAGCAGCAGCACAAATCTCTGAGTTTGCAACAATGTATCATTGCAGTTATAATGTATCAGTCCAATCTATTATCCCGGGAGTGTTTAAAGGCCCCAAATGCATTTTTAATATTGATGACCTGTCCTCAGGGTAGATTATCAGTATGTAAATTATAGGGGTCCTACACCCAGACCCCACACAGATCCGCTAATCCTGTTGTCTCCTGTTGCCGGAAGCTACAGTAGTAGACGGGGCCAGAAGCAGCTCTGCTTGTATTCAAGCTGCAACCCTGTCCTGGAGCTGCAACACACTGGAGCTGCAACCCTGTCCACTATATAGTGCTGTCTCCGCTCCTACTAAGTGAATATGAGCAGACTACTTACACTCCCCGTTCACTGCTGTAGCTTGCAGCACCAGGGGACAGCAGGATCATTGGATATGTGTGGGATCCAGGTGACGGATCCCATCCTTGGTCCTCTTCCAGCTTCATGGATGATGTCAGTGGCTATGGGGAACTGCTTAGGTTTGTGAGTGGGCCTCATAAGACCATATGGAGTGCAAGAACGCCATGACGCTTGCATCATTGTGTCATGATGTCCATGCGCCCCTCTGATAATGCCCAATCACAGGCTTTTGCATTCCCCCAGGACTGCTGATGTCACCCTGGCAACTGGAGAGAACCGAAGGAGTGCAGGGCCCCACAAGGGAGCCCAGGACAAGTGAGGAAAAGGGAGTAAAAGTGTTATTTTTCTGCACCTTGTGAACAGACCTCAGAGTACAATAATGATTTGTCGGTGGGAAGCCCCAAAAAGTTCATAACCAGGCTAACTCATCTCTACTTACTTCCCCCCAGGTCAATTTGGACGATACCTGGGCTAGTTCTGGCCCCGGGTCATATGATCGGAACCAGCATCAGGCACCAGAGTCACTCCACC
This sequence comes from Leptodactylus fallax, assembly GCA_947044405.1. Lineage (NCBI taxonomy): Eukaryota > Metazoa > Chordata > Amphibia > Anura > Leptodactylidae > Leptodactylus > Leptodactylus fallax. Next base: position 31,965 of record CAMRHE010000676.1, on the reverse strand, counting down.
TCAGCCCTCCTCTCCCATGTTCACTTTTAGCTTAACAAAACCATATGCACTTTGCGATTAATTTTAGGTAAACCTATGCCTTATTTTAGTGCACATCTGTGGCTTTTTTTGTGACTTTTCTGCAAACTATAAATACATAACAGTCTCATGCAGGATGAGATTCACACTATACACACCATATATCATACTGCAATTAAATTACTTCAAAGCACTATGTAAGGTGTCTTCTATCAGAAATTTGCATCCCAATATACAGTCATGGCCAAAAGTTTTGAGAATGATACAAATATTAATTTTTACAAAGTCTACTGCTTCAGTTTTTCTAATGGCAATTTGCATATACTCCAGAATGTTATAAAGAGTGATCAGCTTAACAGCAATTACTTGCAAAGTCAATATTTGCCTAGAAAATGAACTTTATCCCCCAAAACACATTTCAACATCATTGCAGCCTTGCCTTAAAAGGACCACCTAACATCGTTTCAGTGATTGCTCCATTAACACAGGTGTGGGTGTTGATGAGGACAGGGCTGGAGATCAATCTGTCATGATTAAGTAAGAATGACACCACTGGACACTTTAACAGGAGGCTGGTGCTTGCCATCATTGTTTCTCTTCTGTTAACCATGGTTATCTCTAAAGAAACACGTGCAGTCATCATTGCACTGCACAAAAATGGCCTAACTGGGAAGAGTATTGCAGCTAGAAAGATTGCACCTCAGTCAACAATCTATCGCATCATCAAGAACTTCAAGGAGAGAGGTTCCATTAGCGCCAAAAAGGCTCCAGGGCGCCCAAGAAAGACCAGCAAGCGGCAGGACTGTCTCTTAAAAGTGTTTCAGCTGCGGGATCGGGCTACCAGCAGTGCAGAGCTTGCTGAGGAATGGCAGCAGGCAGGTGTGAGTGCATCTGCACGCACTGTGAGGCGGAGACTCTTGGAGCAAGGCCTGGTCTCAAGGAGGGCAGCAAAGAAGCCACTTCTCTCCAGAAAAAACATCAGGGACAGACTGATATTCTGCAAAAGGTACAGGGAGTGGATTGCTGAGGACTGGGGTAAAGTCATTTTCTCTGATGAATCCCCTTTTCGATTGTTTGTAACATCTGGAAAACAGCTTATTCGGAGAAGAAGAGGTGAGCGCTACCACCAGTCTTGTCTCATGCCAACTGTAAAGCATCCTGAAACCATTCATGTGTGGGGTTGCTTCTCAGCCAAGGGAATCGGCTCTCTCACAGTCTTGCCTAAAAACACAGCCATGAATAAAGAATGGTACCAGAATGTCCTCCAAGAGCAACTTCTCCCAACCGTCCAAGAGCAGTTTGGCGCTCAACAATGCCTTTTCCAGCATGATGGAGCACCTTGCCATAAAGCAAAGGTGATAACTAAATGGCTCAGGGAACAAAACATAGAGATTTTGGGTCCATGGCCTGGAAACTCCCCAGATCTTAATCCCATTGAGAACTTGTGGTCAATCATCAAGAGACGGGTGGACAAACAAAAACCAACAAATTCAGACAAAATGAAAGCATTGATTCTGCAAGAATGGACTGCTATCAGTCAGGATTTGGTCCAGAAGTTGATTGAGAGCATGCCAGGGAGAATTGCAGAGGTCCTGAAGAAGAAGGGTCAACACTGCAAATATTGACTTGCTGCATTAACTCATTCTAACTGTCAATATAAGCTTCTGTTACTCATAATATGAATGCAATTATATTTCTGTATGTGATAAAAACATCTGACAAACACACATAAAAACCAGAGGGCAGCAGATCATGTGAAAATAGAATATTTGTGTCATTCTCAAAACTTTTGGCCATGACTGTACTGTATACCTATACTTAAGAAACCCTCCCTTCACCAGTCCTCTCCAGCCAACTATCGCTCCATCTCACTGCTCACATACGCCTCTAAACTGCTGGAGTAACACGTCCATTCCGAACTATCCTCCTATCTCTCGTCCAATGTGCTCTTTGATAGACTACAGTCAGGTTTCAGACCCCATCACCCCACAGAAACTGCCCTAACCAAGGCCACTAATGACCTTCTAACTGCCAAAGCCAATCGTCACTACTCTGTCCTCCTCCTCCTCGACCTCTCCTCTGCCTTTGACACAGTCGACCATTCCCTCCTGTTACAAACGCTCTCATCCCTTGGCATCTCAGACCTGGCCCTTTCTTGGATCTCCTCATATCTCACCAACCGCACATTCAGTGTCTCCCACTCGCACACCACCTCCCCGCCACGCCCTCTTTCTGTAGGTGTCCCCCAAGGCTCCGTCTTAGGACCCCTCCTGTTCTCTATCTACACCCTCGGCCTTGGCCAACTCATAGAATCCCATGGTTTCCATTACCATTGCTATGCTGATGACACCCAAATATATCTCTCTGGACCAGACATTACCTCCCTGTTGTCCAGAGTCCCAGTATGTCTAGCAGCCGTAGCCTCCTTTCTCTGCTCCTGATTTCTCAAACTCAACACGGAGAAAACGGAGTTAATAATCTTCACCCCTCCTCGCACGGCCCCCCTCTCTGACCCATCTATCAAAGTTAATGGAACCATTCTCACCCCAGTCCCACAGACCCGCTGCCTTGGGATAACCTTAGACTCTGACCTATCCTTCAAGCCGCATATTCAAACCCTCAACACCTCCTGCCGCCTCCAACTCAAGAACATCTATCGAACCTGCTCCTTCCTCACCCCTGAAACTACAAAGATGCTAGTCCACGCCCTCATAATCCGCCGCCTAGACTACTGTAACACCCTTCTCCATGGCCTCCCAGCAAACACTCTCGTTCCCCTCCAGTCCACCTTAAACTGTGCTGCTCGCCTAATACACCTCTCCCCCCGTTCTTCATCGGCCACTCCCCTCTGCCAATCCCTTCACTGGCTCCCCATCGCCCAGCGAATAGAGTTCACACTACTAACGCTGACATACAAAGCGATCCACAACCTGTCCCCTCCATATATCTCCGACCTAATCTCCCCCTACCTGCCCGCACGTAACCTCCGATCCTCCAAAGACCTCCTACTCCTCTCTGCTCTTATCCACTCTACACACAAACGTCTCCAAGACTTCTCCCGGGCATCCCCCATACTCTGGTACTCACTACCAAGACACATAAGACTGTCCCTCACAATCACAAGCTTCAAGAAGGACCTGAAGACTCACCTATTCAGGAAGGCCTACAACCTCCAATAACGCTACTGTCACCACACCACCATCTGTACAGCCTCTACCCCCACCTTCTGTCTCTATCCCTCTTCCCTCATAGATTGTAAGCCCTTGTGGGCAGGGCCCTCTATCCCACTGTGCCTGTTAGTCTCTGTTAGTATTATCTGTTTTGTATATCTGGTGTATCGTATCTAAATCCGCAAATGTAACGCACCATGGAATTAATATAATAATGTACAGCACCATGGAATTAATATAATAATGTACAGCACCATGGAATTAATGGTGCTACAGTGCTGGCCAAAAGTATTGGCACCCCTGCAATTCTGTCAGATAATACTCAATTTCTTCCACTAAATGATTGCAATCACAAATGCTTTGGTAATAATATCTTCATTTAATTTGTCTTCAATGGAAAACCACAAAAAGAATTGTTAAAAAGCCAAATTGGATATAATTCCACACCAAACATAAAAAAGGGGGTGGACAAAAGTATTGGCACCCTTTGAAAAATCATGTGATGCTTCTCTAATTTGTGTAATTAACAGCACCTGTTACTTACCTGTGGCACATAACAGGTGGTGGCAATAACTAAAGCACACTTGCAGCCAGTTGAAATGGATTAAAGTTGACTCAACCTCTGTTCTGTGTCCTTGTGTGTACCACATTGAGCATGGAGAAAAGAAAGAAGACCAAAGAACTGTCTGAGGACTTGAGAAGCAAAATTGTGAGGAAGCATGAGCAATCTCAAGGCTACAAGTCCATCTCCAAAGACCTGAATGTTCCTGTGTCTACCGTGCGCAGTGTCATCAAGAAGTTTAAAGCCCATGGCACTGTGGCTAACCTCCCTAGATGTGGAGGGAAAGAAAAATTGACGAGAGATTTCAACGAAAGATTGTGCGGATGGTGGCTAAAGAACCTCGACTAACATCCAAACAAGTTCTAGCTGCCCTGCAGTCCGAGGGTACAACAGTGTCAACCCGTACTATCCGTCGGCGTCTGAATGAAAAGGGACTCTATGGTAGGATACCCAGGAAGACCCCACTTCTGACCCAGAGACATAAAAAAGCCAGGCTGGAGTTTGCCAAAACTTACCTGAGAAAGCCAAAAACTTTTTGGAAGAACGTTCTCTGGTCAGATGAGACAAAAGTAGAGCTTTTTGGGAAAAGGCATCAACATAGAGTTTACAGGAAAAAAAGAAGAGGCGTTCAAACAAAAGAACACGATCCCTACAGTCAAACATGGCGGAGGTTCCCTGATGTTTTGGGGTTGCTTTACTGCCTCTGGCACTGGACTGCTTGACCGTGTGCATGGCATTATGAAGTCTGAAGACTACCAACAAATTTTGCAGCATAATGTAGGGCCCAGTGTGAGAAAGCTGGGTCTCCCTCAGAGGTCATGGGTCTTCCAGCAGGACAATGACCCAAAACACACTTCAAAAAGCACTAGAAAATGGTTTGAGAGAAAGCGCTGGAGACTTCTAAAGTGGCCAGCAATGAGTCCAGACCTGAATCCCATAGAACACCTGTGGAGAGATCTCAAAATGGCAGTTTGGAGAAGGCGCCCTTCACATCTCAGGGACCTGGAGAAATTTGCCAAAGAAGAATGGTCTAAAATTCCAGCAGAGCATTGTAAGAAACTCATTGCTGGTTACCGGAAGCGGTTGTTCGCAGTTATTTTGTCTAAAGGTTGTGCTACCAAGTATTAGGCTGAGGGTGCCAATACTTTTGTCCGGCCCATTTTTGGAGTTTTGTGTAAAATGATCAATTATTTGACTTTTTTTTTTCATTCTCTTTTGTGTTTTTTCATTACAAGCAAAATAAATGAAGATATTATTACCAAAGCATTTGTGATTGCAATCATTTTCTGGAAGAAATGGAGTATTATCTGACAGAATTGCAGGGGTGCCAATACTTTTGGCCAGCACTGTATAATAATAATAATAATAATATTACCTGGAACAGAAAGAGTCAACGTATACTACTGTACAGACGTGCAAAGATATATGTTGCCCATAAACTTTCAGTTAAAAAAAAAGTTTACTGCAAAGTATACATTTTCTATGCAGAGACATCCCAGAAGAAAAAACACATGCCTATGCCTATACTATAATACTGCTCCTATGTACAAGAATATAACTACTATAATACGTACCACAATTCCAACAAGGAACAATACTGCCATTACTCTTGTCCATAGCATTGCACTATATACTGAGCTCTGTTTATGTCATTGCAATATCCTCCAAATCCTACAAATCTTTTCATTCTTCAACATGCAATTTTCTTGTCCAAATCTATAACATTTCATGTACAATATTAGTGCAGTCACATGAGATCACACTTGTGCTCTGTCACTACACTTCATGGGAACAGATGACCCTGAATCATTCATCCATCAGGTATAATAAGACAAGTGACATTTACAGACCCTGGAAGTAATGACTACGAGGACACCATGTGAGTGACTGTCTGTGACAGGGTTCATAGGATCATGCAGCTTTACTATGATGAAAACCTGGTAACCTGCTGGCATACTGTACATGCAGAGGCACTGGTTACCAATGGAAACAATAAAAATAACTGCTTTACAGCTACCTACAGGGACTGAGATTTTAGCTGAAGCTTCCATTTAGTGGTAATTGATAGTCAACTGCAAGGATACAAGAAAATCAGATACTGAGGTTTTGTTGTGATCGGCACTGATCTTAGCAGTAATATGAACCTCTGCTGTGTAGTCGTAGTCAGTTTTGGATGGAATCGGCAGAAATAAAGTTATAAAATGAATTCTGCATCCCACACAGAATCTGTCAGAAATTCTGGAGGGAAAAGTCCTACAATGCCGACTTTTTCGTCTGGCAATCTTAGGGAAAAGATAATAGACATCTAATGGACCCCATTATAGTTAGCGTGGTCCCTTGGGATCCGTTGTTGTCTGTCAATAGACGGAGCATTTTTCCATTCTTTAGGTCCTGTGATGGACCAGAAGAATGGACAGAACGACGCAGATGTGAACACTCCGATAGACCACCATATTTTCCTCTTCTTGGTCAGTTGTGAAGGTTCTCATAAGAAGCTTCTGTCTCTTCCAGATTTTGTCTGGTGACCTAAGAGGACCTTGTTTGGACTGTTCTGTCTCGGGGGCTCTGATGGCTCTTTTTGTGGAGTACGGCACTGTTTAACATGTAGAGAATGAGGGTGGGGCAGGGTAAAGAGATGGAGGATTTCACAGAAAGGAGACAAAATGTGTTTGTCATTTCTCACCACCTTGACCACAACAGATTGGTGGAATCTCTGCTTCTAAGACTTCGTGCTTTGCGGTTTACCAGAAATTGGCAAAAAGCAGCCAGCCATTTATGGAGTCAGAGTCAGAGCTGGAGTCATAGAGTGGAACAATTGAGGCGTTATCAACTCTACAGGCCTTGTAAGAACACAAGAAGGCGTTGTACTGTATATCTGTAGGCCTGCAATATCTATCTCAAAAGGGCCTAGGTCACATAGTGCACAAAATATTGGGGTAGATTTTGTAATCCTGATACTGTAAGTCAAGCACGAACATGAGCAAAATTTATCAAGGTGGGCATGCTGGATGCGAAATTTGGTTTATCTTTAGACATCTTATGTCTTACTTTATACCACCTACTGGTTGGCTTACATGGCACCCAAATTTTGTAAGATGTTGGCACAACTTAAGCCATGCCCATTCCAGCTGAGCCATGTCCCTTTCCCAGTGAATCACGCCACCTTGTGAACCAAAGAGGTGTCCACAACATTGATAAATATAGTGGCTCAGTGGTTAGCTTTGCAGTGTTGGAGTCCTGGGTTCGAATCTTGCCAAGGACAACATCTGCAAGTTTGTATGTTCTCCCCGTGTTTGCGTGGGTTTCCTCCGGGTACTCCGGTTTCTTCCCACACTCCAAAGACATACTGATAGGGAATGTAGATTGTGAGCCCTATATGGGACAGTGACTAACAATATCGGCAAAGCGTTGCGGAATATGATGGCTTTGTACAAGTAAGCATAATAAATAATCAATAGCGCATGGAATGCATTTTGTAAAGGGTTAATCGTGTTAGCCTTGGTGCTTCTTCCACTTCAGCTCTAGCTTAGTTCCAGAAGGCTTGTTGGCGTCTGTGTGTGACCTTGTACAAAGGTACAAGGTCACATTCCAAACCAGTGACCATAAACATCACACAACTGGGCTTCTGGAACGTTCTACATAGTAGGGAGGAGGGCTAGAAGGTTCAATGTATAGTAAACTACTCAGCCACTTAATATAGAGCATATAGATAGCCATGGTCAGACAAAGACGCAGTATACTACTCTAATTCACAAAAAATAGTGATTGACTTTGTATAAAAGTAAATAGCCAACAAACTATACATCTAATGAATTATACAATATCGATAATTCTACAATATAATATATAATTAATCATTCTATTTTGAAGACAGTTTAGGCAACTTTTTTTTTCTGACTTCAACTCCACATAAAACTGGCACCTGACTTCGATTCTGACTCCATGACTACGACTACAACTCCACAGCCCTGCATTTATGGCTATATCCATAAAGATGTAGGTCCCACCTTTGGTTTCAAGAATGGGGGTCTACGGACCCAGCTTTGTGGCTACAGTGAAGTGAGAGATGGCTGCCCGTGTGTGGGTCTCTCCATTCACTTGCACAGGAGTTCCAAATATAGCGAGCAGGCAGCCCAGATGGGTATACCCACTTTTCCGACTATGTGATTGGACCAAACACCCAGAACCCAAGTTGCTCCGCTTCCTCCTCCCCCAGGTTCACAGCTATTTACCTGTACTATGGGGCTGACTTTACTATTATTATGATCCAATCTGACAACCCTCATAATACAGGTAAACACAGGGGAGGAAAGAGGAGGCAGAGACATTATAGGTGCTGGTTACGTTCACGTGACCCTGACTCAAAACCAACCTGGAAAACTGAGGGTCTTAAGAAAAAGAAGCTGGGCTGTAAGTAAGGTTAAAAGTCCCAGGATAACCCTTTAACTAAATCTCCTCCATTGTGCAGGAATACAGGAACAGCGGAGCTGTGTACCCATTACGAGTCCAGTTTTAGTCTTCACAGTTATTATACAGTATATTCTCCTTTGTCAACAACCTGGAAGTAGATAAAATCCTTATTACATCTTTTAAAAGGGTATTCAGACATATTAAGAGATGACCTATCCTTCAGGATTAGTCATCATTTGAAGATCGTTTGGGGTCCAACATCCGGGACACCAACAGATCAGGTGGCTGAAGAGACCACGGTGTTCATGTGAGCACTGCAGCCTCTTCACTGAATACCAAGCACAGCACCATCCTTTGTATAGTGGCCATATTTGGTATTGATGCTCTGCCCTATTCACTTGATGGGACATAGAGGTTTCACCTTTGTACTTGCATTCTGAGAATTACATTGTATGCTGAAGACGATATCAGGTGTTTGATATACCATTTCTGTGATGTCGCTATATGTAATGACATCACAGCTTTACTTGTTAATGATATAAATCAGTCTAGTCTGGTATTTGTAACCAATCCCTGATATTCCTATACACTGCAGGGGTACTTACAGCGCCCTCCTCCACCATCTGTTACTGCAACTTTCCAGAACTAATAGAATAAAAAATGATATGACATCTCATCTGAAGCTTTGTTTTGTTCTACAAGTGTCCAGTAGCATAAAGGAGAAGATTCTGGGAGATGTAAGCACTTTGTGTAATGCACCCAGAGACAAGAGTCTGTCTTCTTCTTCACCGCAGTCTTGGTGTAAACCACAGGAAAGACCCATTTAGAAGTAACCGAATTATAAAGAAAACCCTGGAAGCCAGATGTAATAATCATCTAGATCTTCCTGGGATGTGGCCACATGTTGACTAATGTAGGTCTGGAGGTCAGCATCTCCATGAATATATGCGGTGTGGATAATGGTGGATATCACGTTCACAGAAGTTTACCATGAAAGGCAAAATTAAGCAACCTGTGGGATTTAGATAACTGTAGCACCACAAGTTACAGCAAGACCTGCAGCCAGCACTAGTTCTACTGTACTAAGAAGCTATTGGGGCAGATTATGATACATTAGCAGCCGTAGCCTCCTTTCTCTCCTCCTGCTTTCTCAAACTCAACATGGAGAAAACAGAGTTCATAATCTTCACCCCTCCTCGCACGGCCCCCCCTACATGACCCATCTATCAAAGTTAATGGAACCATTCTCACCCCAGTCCCACAGGCCCGCTGCCTTGGGATAACCTTAGACTCTGACCTATCCTTCAAGCCGCATATTCAAACCCTCAACACCTCCTGCCGCCTCCAACTCAAGAACATCCACCGAATCCGCTCTTTCCTCACCCCTGAAACTACAAAGATGCTAGTCCACGCCCTCATAATCTCCCGCCTAGACTACTGTAACACTCTTCTCCATGGCCTCCCAGTAAACACTCTCCCCCCCCCCTCCAGTCCACCTTAAACTGTGCTGCTCGCCTAATACACCTCTCCCCCCGTTCTTCATCGGCCGCTCCCCTCTGCCAATCCCTTCACTGGCTACCCATCGCCCAGCGAATAGAGTTCACACTACTAACGCTGACATACAAAGCCATCCACAACCTGTCCCCTCCATATATCTCCAACCTAATCTCCCCCTACCTGCCCGCACGTAACCTCCGATCCTCCAAAGACCTCCTACTCTGCTCTGCTCTTATCCGCTCTTCACACAAACATCTCCAAGACTTCTCCCGGGCATCCCCCATACTCTGGAACTCATTACCAAGACACATAAGACTGTCCCCCACAGTCACAAGCTTCAAGAAGGACCTGAAGACTCACCTATTCAGGAAGGCCTACAACCTCCAATAACACTACTGTCACCACACCACCATCTGTACAGCCTCTACCCCCACCTTCTGTCTCTCTCCCTCTTCCCTCATAGATTGTAAGCCCTTGCGGGCAGGGCCCTCTATCCCACTGTGCCAGTTGGTCACTGTTAGTATTATCTGTTTTGTATATCTGGTGTACCGTATGTAAATCCGCAAATGTAAAGCACCATGGAATTAATATAATAATGTACAGCACCATGGAATTAATATAATAATGTACAGCACCATGGAATTAATATAGTAATGTACAGCACCATGGGATTAATATAATAATGTACAGCACCATGGGATTAATATAGTAATGTACAGAGCACCATGGAATTAATATAATAATGTACAGCGCACCATGGAATTAATATAATAATGTACAGCACCATGGAATTAATCTAATAATGTACAGCACCATGGAATTAATCTAATAATGTACAGCACCATGGAATTAATCTAATAATGTACAGCACCATGGAATTAATCTAATAATGTACAGCACCATGGAATTAATATAATAATGTACAGCACCATGGAATTAATATAATAATGTACAACACCATGGAATTAATATAATAATGTACAGCACCATGGAATTAATATAATAATGTAAAGCACCATGGAATTAATATAATAATGTACAGCACCATGGAATTAATATAATAATGTACAGCACCATGGAATTAATATAATAATGTACAGCACCATGGAATTAATATAATAATGTACAGCACCATGGAATTAATATAATAATGTACAGCACCATGGAATTAATATAATAATGTACAACACCATGGAATTAATATAATAATATACAGCACCATGGAATTAATATAATAATGTACAGCACCCTGGAATTAATATAATAATGTAAAGCACCATGGAATTAATATAATAATGTACAGCACCATGGAATTAATATAATAATATACAGCACCATGGAATTAATATAATAATGTACAGCACCATGGAATTAATATAATAATGCACAGCACCATGGAATTAATATAATAATGTACAGCACCATGGAATTAATATAATAATGTACAGCACCATGGAATTAATATAATAATGTACAGCACCATGGAATTAATATAATAATGTACAACACCATGGAATTAATATAATAATGTACAGCACCATGGAATTAATATAATAATATACAGCACCATGGAATTAATATAATAATGTACAGAGCACCATGGAATTAATATAGTAATGTACAGAGCACCATGGGACTAATACAATAATGTACAGCACCATGGGATTAATATAATAATATACAGCACCATGGAATTAATATAATAATGTACAGCACCATGGAATTAATATAGTAATGTACAGAGCACCATGGGACTAATACAATAATGTACAGCACCATGGGATTACTGGTGCTATATAAATAAACAACAATAATAATAATAATAATAATAATAAATAATACATTATGCCTTGTATGCCTGACCTGGACATAAAAAGACGCAGGTCAAGTTTCTGTGACAAAAAGTTGCAGCTTTTTGTTTTCTGTGCTGCTGTATTATCATTTACGCCAGAAATCTCACATTAATGCTGCCAGAAATTTACACCATATATGAGCTGGCGTAGATCTCCCTGTAGGCAGAGGGTGAGCCTTATTTATGAGGAGGCACGCACCTAGTCATAAATGAGCCGCAACCTCCGCCAGCAATGCAGTTATGAACACTGGGGTTTTAAATCTGCCCCATCCCTATATCATCTCCATATACAAAATCCCAAAACTAGAGCTATTCCTCTGTAGGATGTCTCCACGTCCTTCACTATACAACAGGTACAGCACACAAATTTCTTACAAAAGTGGCCACTAGGGGGAACATAGTAGTTTATAGTATTTATACTGCTCCCATTGGGGGAATTTACTAATCTAGCTATGCCAGTTTTCTGGTGTAAATGTTGCACATCTTTGCCATACTGCTCTTTATTGTGCCAAAGATGCACCACTTTGTTCCTTCTGCATCCATTCACCACTGGGGGCAATGGGCAAAGCAGATTAGAGATGATTTGGCAAAACAAATTTGCTATAACTCACGCCAGAAAGCTGGTGCAAGTTATACACGAAATCTAGAGCAGTTCCTGACTAGTGGAGATTTCAATTCTGGTACATGGGAGTGTTCCTGGAGGTCAGAGCCTTTTAATAACTCAAGTGAATCTCATGCCAGCCAGAGACATTATTAAGACTGGAATAGGAAACACCAGTCTTCATAAATTCCCCTCATTGACAGGAGGTATATAAGTATGTATGTATGTTGGAGCTCCACCTGGTGTCTGTAGGTAGTCGAGTTGTAAAATATAATCCTAAAATGGGAAGAAAGGAAGTAGTGGATTTGGAGCTCTGTATCAGCAAAACTTGCACAACTACTTTAGACGCATACTTGTCAAGTCAGTAAGGTTATGTTCACACAGCCGTTGATATTGAGACGAATTCCGCCCTAAAATCAGCAGCAAATTCTATCCCAATTCTGCCTCCCATTTTTTCGGTTTCCACAGCTCGAGACTCCCGGCTGATTAGCTCTATTCATCTGCAGGAGCCATGGGGTAGAAAAGGAAGAAGAATCTGAGGCAAATGTCCGTCTCAAATTCCTCTTCATTTTCCACTATGTGAACATACCCTAACAATCACGGCAAATTGGGCATATCCCAGCCTTGGTGCAGACTGATCAGAGCTATATATAATACACTGTTCAGCAACCTAACCAGCAGTTGTGGAACTACAAATCCCACAAGTACTGAAGTCATGGCGGGAGATTTATGAAGAATGTCGATATCGCCATCCCCGATACACTGCGAGGGGCGCCCACCGACAGACCATGCGCCTGGAGGGAAACCTATGCCAGCTCATAGGTGGTATAGTTTTCCAGCATCACTTACGCCAAGTTTCTGATGTAAATGATAATAAATTTGCCCGCCCTCATTATGCCTCTTTTTGGGAAAGTGGAGGGGGCAGCACAAAAAAAAAAAAGTCTAAAATTTTTGTGAAAACCCTGAATTGTTCAAAAAATTTGTGACTTTTTCATGCCTTGTACACCGGAAAACTGTCATATAAGGCATAATAAATGTGCCCCACACAGACTACAATGGTCAGTAATAACAATGGTGTAGGCAGGCTTGTAATAACACAGGATGTAATGGAATAATAGTCTTACAAGACACACAGAATGGCCGTGCCATGGTGCCCACCACCGCCCAAGCCCAAGCTTGTAATGACACAAGCCGCGACTCCCTTTACAACACAAACTTTTCTGGTCCTAGATTGAACTACTACCAAGGGCCCAATAACAATGTAAAGGGGTATGCTCATCACTATGGCACACCAATGGCGATTGCCTATGTCCAAGATAGGCCATAAGCATACTTGCCAACTCTCCCGAAAAACACCCCGGAGGCTCTCGAAAACAGAAGAGACCTTGTGGACTCCCGGAAGAGTAGGCAAATCTTTTGGGCCTGGTGGAATACTCCCAAATCTGCTGGGCTCAATTTACATATGATGCCCTGGTCACGTCACAAAAAAGGGGCAAAGCTAGCACATTAACAAGCCCACGTCCCAAAAAAGAGCGGGTGTCACATGCCAAAAAGGAGTACGAACTCGCTAATAGTAAGCGTGGCCTTGCACGTGCGCCATTCTCCAGGACATCCACCCTGAAATGATGGTAAGCATGGCCATAAGTATGTAACAAGTGGGGGTTCTATCTCTGGGACCCCAAATATCATGAGAATAAGGGTCCATGATTTTCAGGATATAGGATGTGCCCCCCCGTCGTATCACTACATATGGGGAGGCCATGTCACACATGACGGTGCCAAGAGTCTGAAAGCAGAAGCTTCTCTTTCTTTGTGGCTCTCTGTCCTGGCTCACAAAGGGGGTCTCAAGTAGCGGACCCTGCTGTATCCATCTTAAAGCCATGGCAGGCCCTAGTGGTTGTGGTTTTACCACAGAGGGGAGACTTATCAACGTTGGTGCTAAGGACAAATAAAGGAAGTGCCCATAGCAACCAATCAGAATGCTGCTTTCACTTTCAAAATGGCCTCTGAGAGCTGGAATCTGACTGGTTGCTATTGGCAACTGCGCCATGTTCCCTTTAATAAATCTCACAAAATTGTCATTACGATTGGGATTTTTCTACAACAGAGGAGGTTGTAGCTTGAAAAGTATAAAAATGGCCGACTCCACGTCACACTATGTGAATAGGGTTTTTAATGGGGATGTTTTATTATTCCACATGCTTTAGGTTAGGCATAGACTGCAAAAACGGGGATGTCACTATGTCATGGACAAATCTGATGAAGTTTTTATTGCACCATGTGAAAGCACTCTTACGCCGGGGCCCCCGTGGCATAAACGCTGCGGTAAAAACCACAGTGTTTTACAGTCCCTGAAAAGTTGATGGAATTTTAGTGAATCCCATCCACACATTGCAGAAAAATACAGCGGGACCGTTGTGTTTTTGGAAATTGCATGTCAATTATACCTACGGAAACGCTGGCGGTTTCCCTATTAGTGCAATTAAAGCAGAAAGTCCACAGAGGAAAAAACTCTGTGGATTTTCTGTAAAAAGTGCTGTGAGAAAAACCACGTTGCTATGCCGCCGCAATTTTTCCAGTAGCGATTTTTTGCTGCGACCCGCTACATGGGACCTTCGCCTTAGACAGTTTTGATGAGACCTAATTCATCACGTGTTGTAAGCGTAGCTACCAGTCTCTAAAATGGCGCAACAACAACAGACGGTTTGCTCTTACTTTATGGCTGACATGAGCTTATTAGCATTTTTTTTTCCCATGGAGCATTGCCTGTAAATAGGGCTAGCGACTTTGACCGCAACAGGTGTCTCATGACCAAATATTGCTGTGTCGCCCTGCAAATCCTTCACTAACGTAAGTAACAACATGAGTCACATTGTGACCTGGAGGATTTTCTGTAAAAAAAAAAAAAAAATTGTTTGGTGTTAAACTTGCGACTTCATTCACTTACATTCGTAAAGGAATCACAGGGTTACATGGTGATCTTTGGTCACGACAGAAGTTGCGGCCAAACATTTCACAACTGAAGCCGAGTATTTGTGAGACTTTTTGTACTTTTTGTAGCACGGCATGTCATATAAATGTCTCCTATATTCTGACATTTACTATAAAAATCGTATATCCGCCATTTCCCACCACTGACACTTTTTACACTTCATTCAGCGCTAATATTAGGCTAAGGCTTTTAGCTACCAGTCATGCTGCGTCGTGTAGTGCTTCCTTCATGTGATCACAATACGATGGATTTTTTTCGACGCCAACTTATAGCCCTGGGCTTGTAACAGTCAATACTCAAGACATTTATCAGAAACCCTAAGACTTCCCGAAAACGTGCGTCATGGCAGTTCTTAGGTAGCAACCAAACCTTTCTACGGCAACAGCAAAGATAAACCCGCCCCCAGGGCAACCATAACATTGGGGCTAAATGGCGACTTTGGCCAGAACTCCGGTCACATAACTTAAGTCACCCTAATGTAAGTGAATGGAGTCGAATTACCACTTAGGAGATTTTGTGACTACGACTACAAGTTGTAAAAATTGAGCAGTGTTTGATTTTTTTTTTTTTTGCGACACAAAGTTGCAGTCGCAGCACCCTCAGATCGCAGCGCCATTCACTTACATTAGCGAAGGAGTCGCAGGGCGACATGGCGATCATACGGCCAAAGTTCATAGTTCAAAGTTCTCTTCATAGTTCTAGCCTAAACTGGAGAATCCCTGTATGACTACATTCAGAAACTTAGCAGTAGCGTTCACATAACACAGTGCACAGTACAGATGTAGCAGAGCCGAACCGGTCATTAAACCCTGGATCACTACAAACACAGACAGAACATATACTGACAAACTCAGCTCTGCTACACCTGTAATAGAATGATATAGCAGAGGTAACACAGCTACAAGACACTGATACACACAACCATAAGTTGCAAAGTGCTGCAAGTTTAAGGCCTGATCTAACCTGAGCCTTGTAGTGCCCTGCCCCAGGCTCCATCTAGCACTATGCTCCGACTATGCAGAGCCCAGGCAGTGCTACTAAGTATCATAGACAGGATACAATGTATATAAATCTCTACCTCCGCCCTGGATGTGCTGCTCTGCTCCTCTGTGGATCTGCTGGAGGTGGCAGCTCATTGCAAACCTCTCAGCACTGTTGCATCCATGTCTTCTTGTGCCATCAGAAGGAGGAAGGCTGCAGAGGAGGATCAGGTGCACTGCATGCAGGGATCTCTGCCTTCAGACCAGATCACTGAGATCCACTCTCCCCAGATACAGCTCTCTCCTGATCTCAGCCCAGTGACACACTGCTGCCTGCTTGTCTGCCTGCCTGCCTGCCTGCCTGCAGCTCTCCTGCTCTGCTGGGTCCTACACTCCACCCCTCGCAGTGACTGCTGCTGAATCACAGAGACCCCCCCCAGCATCTGCAGCATCAACACCATCAACACCATGGGGTAAATCATTAGAGTATTGTAACAGTTACTGCAATCCGCGACTACCCCAACAGATGTAGCAGGGCTGAGATTGTCAGATGCAGGAGTAATGAATGTGTCAGGTACAGCAGAAATGAGTTTGTCAAGTGTAGAACGAATGCAACTATATTCTATGGTCCAAGCTATGGCTGCAAATCCTGTCCCGACCAGAGGTCAAATGACCAGTACTAGCGATCTACTGGACATCATAGAGATCTATTGGACATCATAGGGATCTACTGTACAGTGCTATAAGTCAGGCCGGGATTTGCGGACATAATACAGACCATAAAAATAGAGCATCGTCCATCATGTGTGAAGAAGACAAAAGTGTATGTCCACTGATGCCCTCCTGTCCATTGGGTGTGGAGAAGCTCCTGCACGCTGGGTGGTTGTCAAGGTAATCGCATGACGCCGGCGAGTATTGTACTACTGGCCCAATGTTAGATCAGGCAGGGGAGATTCAGTGTCCAGAATTAAAAATAGGCGAACCCCAGAAGATCCCTTTCGTGCTGTGTTTGGATGAAGCAAACCCCGGTTCGGTCCGAACTTGTTCGGATAGAACAAGAAAGGAAATTCTTATACTGTGGAGTCTCTTCAGACCCCAGAGTATAATAGGTGGAGGTGTAAAAAATAAAAAACATTCATACTCACCTTCCCTCTCCTCATCTGGGCCTCCTTGCAGCATACGGCATTTTGTGTCTTCTTCCTGGTGGCGTCTGGTGCTCTTCTGTGACATCATCCGTCCGAAGGAGGAAGACACGGATCACCAGAAGCCGCGACGAGGCCCAGAAGAGGTAATGGAGGGTTATTAATGGTTTTTTATTTTTGTCACCTCCCCTGGGCCTCCACCTATTATACTCCGGGGTCTGAGGAGCGTTTTAGTTAGTCTGAGACAAATTCCAAATTGTTCAGTTTCGTTAAACAAGAAACAATTTGGAATATTTAGGTCAAACCCGGCTCAGTACGAGTCGATTCGCCCTTCTCTATCCAGGATGTGGAGCAAATTAAGGGGTGGCCGGGGTGGGCGAAAAACAAAAACAAACCCATACTCGCCTATCCCCATCGCTGCATTTCCCAATCCAGGTTCCCTTTTCCTCCTGTGCCGCAACTCGCTGTGCCAGAAGCTGAGGGGCTCACATGACTGCTGAGAGTGATAAGTGACCTGAGTGATCGCAGGTAAGGAATCGGTGACATATGTGAGGAGTGACATCACCGGTCCCACCATTATAGGATTTAACACGTTACTTTGGTCCATACATCTACATCCATTACCTGCAAATTTTTGATTTTTGTAATTTTTTTACTCACATGTCTGTGCACACAAGCTTCCCATCATTCCCATAGGTGCCCCCTTTATGTGCCACGGCCTCCCCCCGCAGAATCCCTCCTTTACTGTATGCCACTGACCATCTGTTATTCTTGACAATAAAATGTTACTTCTCTCCTTTCTGACAGTGGTAGGCTGTGTATCACAAATTTTCACCCTCCAGTACATCAGAGGGCAGGGGTAATACATTTACGATGAACAGACTACTGGCCATCAAAGGGGATCGAAAAATAATCAAAGTAGTTTATCCAGACCTAGATTGGTGAGGGGGACCTGTGGGCCCCCCTGGCTTTGATAAGGTCATGACCCTTTGTGGGCCAATTGACCAGGTTCCCCAGGTAAATGTCGTTGTCCTAATTGATGAGCTAAGTGCTAGCGGCGAGGCATTGACACCAGACACAGAATGTTGGTATGAACCCTCTTTCTTAGCCGAATACAAGGGCGCACTGACATACTTTATTAAGGCAACATAAGTTCATATAGCAGCAAGTATAGGAAAGGGTTAACATAGCAACGTAAGTCCTCATGTTCAATCCTAATTGGTGTATTATATCTTGAATGCATAGATAAGAGATATAAGCAGTTCCATATATGGTGAGCCATCTCCTGTTTTGCGCTGTGATGTAGGGAGTTGTCTTCTGGCAGCAAGCCAAGCACATGTCTTCTTGGACACAAAGGATTCTCACTTTGGTACGCAGACACTATCTGGTAGTGTAACATTACATCACACTCAGTTTCAAGCATAAACAACCATATCTAATATTCAACTTTAAGGATAACAATGTTTTTTACACACAGTACACCTTAAGTAGATATGAAAATATAAAACAGATATAAAAGTATAAAATTATAAAAAGTTCATTATGATCCTTCACAGCTTCTGGGCCTGGTCGCAGCTGTAACCAATGAAACCTCTATAGTTACGTTATTGATTTCTGCTGCAGGTCTGCTTACGGGGGGTGAGTCAGGGTGTGGCCGCTTACTACGGATTCAGTGCTGTGTCCATAATGGGAGGCAGATATTAAGAGTTTTTACTTTTTGTGTCTATTCTTACACTTGCTCTATATGGAGCGCTATTGGGGGTCAATGCGAATGGCAACAAGGCAAGACTGTGTGACTGGTCCTGGTACAGGGGTATTGTGGAAAACAACGTTATGGGGCCCTGTAACTGCATTGCTATGATGGGAGGTAGGACAGTTATGGGGATACCCTGTATGGAATTATTATGACTCAAGGTGACTGGCACTAGTATGGGACCCTGTACATTTGGCTTCGTCAGATATTGCAGACATAGTTTATTTTTTTCACAAAATTGGGACAAATATTTTTCTGTAATTTCACAGAATCCTCTGCAGGTCCTGCACTAGAAAAATGGAAAAAAAAAAAGTTACAGCCTATATAGAGTAATGATGGCATTACCAGGCCTGGCCACTAGAGGGCTCCCATTCCCTTTTCTGACTTCAGTGCATCAGTTAGAAGCCCGGTGATGATGCCAGAGATAAAATGTTAGAGGTGTTATAGAGACGAGCAGTATGAAGAGTGACAGCCCTCTAGTGGCCGTGTCTGGTAATACCAGCTCTGTAGATTGCGCTGAGAGGTCAGATCATGCAGTATATTCATATGGTTATATATCTCATTGTACTAGATGAGGACTCTGTGCATTATAGTATTGATAATCAGGCATCACTGTGTATATTATCCCTGTACTGTGACATCACTGTGTGTATTATCCCTGTACTGTGACATCACTGTGTTTATGATTCCTGCACTGTGACATCACTGTGTTTATGATCCCTGTACTGTGACATCACTGTGTGTATTATCCCTGTACTGTGACATCACTGTGTGTATTATCTCTGTACTGTGACATCACTGTGTATATTATCCCTGTACTGAGACATCTCTGTGTGCATTACCCCTGTACTGTGACATCACTGTGTATTATTACTGTACTGTGACATCACTGTGTATATTATCCCTGTACTGTGACATCACTGTGTGTATTATCCCTGTACTGAGACATCTCTGTGTGCATTACCCCTGTACTGTGACATCACTGTGTTTATGATCCCTGTACTGTGACATCACTGTGTGTATTATCCCTGTACTGTGACATCACTGTGTATATTATCCCTGTACTGAGACATCTCTGTGTGCATTACCCCTGTACTGTGACATCACTGTGTATTATTACTGTACTGTGACAGCACTGTTTATTATCCCTGTACTGTGACATCACTGTGTGTATTATCCCTGTACTGTGACATCACTGTGTATTATCCCTGTACTGTGACATCACTGTGTGTATTATCCCTGTACTGTGATATCACTGTTTATTATCCCTGTACTGTGACATCACTGTGTGTATTATCCCTGTACTGTGACATCACTGTGTATTATTACTGTACTGTGACATCACTGTGTATATTATCCCTGTACTGTGACATCACTGTGTGTATTATCCCTGTACTGTGACATCACTGTGTATATTATCCCTGTACTGAGACATCTCTGTGTGCATTACCCCTGTACTGTGACATCACTGTGTTTATGATCCCTGTACTGTGACATCACTGTGTGTATTATCCCTGTACTGTGACATCACTGTGTATATTATCCCTGTACTGAGACATCTCTGTGTGCATTACCCCTGTACTGTGACATCACTGTGTATTATTACTGTACTGTGACAGCACTGTTTATTATCCCTGTACTGTGACATCACTGTGTGTATTATCCCTGTACTGTGACATCACTGTGTATTATCCCTGTACTGTGACATCACTGTGTGTATTATCCCTGTACTGTGATATCACTGTTTATTATCCCTGTACTGTGACATCACTGTGTGTATTATCCCTGTACTGTGACATCACTGTGTATTATTACTGTACTGTGACATCACTGTGTTTATGATCCCTGTACTGTGACATCACTGTGTGTATTATCCCTGTACTGTGACATCACTGTGTATATTATCCCTGTACTGAGACATCTCTGTGTGTATTACCCCTGTACTGTGACATCACTGTGTATTATTACTGTACTGTGACATCACTGTGTGTATTATCCCTGTACTGTGACATCACTGTGTATATTATCCCTGTACTGTGACATCACTGTGTATGTTATCCCTGTACTGTGACATCACTGTGTTTATGATCCCTGACTGTGACATCACTGTGTTTATGATCCCTGTACTGTGACATCACTGTGTTTATGATCCCTGTACTGTGACATCACTGTATTATCCCTGTACTGTGACATCACTGTGTATATTATCCCTGTACTGTGACATCTCTGTGTGTATTACCCCTGTACTGTGACATCACTGTGTATTATTACTGTACTGTGACATCACTGTGTATATTATCCCTGTACTGTGACATCACTCTGTGTATTATCCCTGTACTGTGACATCACTGTTTATTATCCCTGTACTGTGACATCACTGTGTGTATTATCCTTGTAGTGTGACATCACTGTGTGTATTATCCCTGTACTGTGACATCACTGTGTTTATTATCTCTGTACTGTGACATCACTGTGTGTATTATCCCTGTACTGTGACATTACTGTGTTTATTATCCCTGTACTGTGACATCACTGTGTGTATTATCTCTGTACTGTGACATCACTGTGTTTATTATCCCTGTACTGTGACATCACTGTGTGTATTATCCCTGTACTGTGACATCACTGTGTGTATTATCCCTGTACTGTGACATCACTGTGTGTATTATCCCTGTACTGTGACATCACTGTGTGTATTATCCCTGTACTGTGACATCACTGTGTGTATTATCCCTGTACTGTGACATCACTGTGTGTATATCATGAGGGCCATGTTTCCCGGACTGAACACGGCCATATGCATAGAACTCACTGCATTATAGTGAGATAGGATGCAGAGAGCTCCTGAAAGGCCGGATCACTACATAAAGCTGTCAGTCTAGTACAGTAGTGCTCGGGCCGTTCGGAGTTCTCTAAATCATATCTCACTATAATTTAGTGAGTTCTATGCATATGGCCGTGTTCAGTCCGGACAATATGGCCTCATGCGGACTGTGTTTACGGAACTGAATGCGGTCGTGTGCAGGAGGCCTTAGAATTTGCTGCCTGTATTAGCTCATTGCCATATCCATTGTAACCCATTGGGTCCAGCGTAGGTCCAGTAAGCCTCATGACACTACGCACTCTGCCGTTCTGGTCTATACATCATGTGTGAACCTTCAGCAATTTCAGCAATTTCATCCGATCACTTCCCCAATAACATATCACCATATAGCATGTTCACGTGTCTAAATAAATAGTGCCCGCCCGTGACTCATTACTACATGTATACACAGGCTCCTGTTTATTATAAGCATTCTGGAAGCCTAATATACAGCAATGACGGACACCTATGGAAGCTGTGATGTTTATATAGGTAAGTGATCATTTCAGCCTGTAGGTTGTATAAAGCATACCATAACCATTGCATTAGGTAGAGTATGTGAGATGTAGCAGAGCTGAGTTTGTCATTGTGTTTCAGTAGTTTTACATTTACAAAGTGAAGTCACACAGAGCAGATTTGTTGCAAACAAATCTTTGACTGTCACATTTACCTTAATGATGTTTGCAGAAATCCATGTGCTTGGCACCAAAATTGTAACTCCAAACTTTCAAGAGGCTCAAAAAGGGACAAAATCAACTATCATAAGCCCCGCCTCCAGCCCCACCCATGTCCACTTTAGTTCCGCCCCGGTAAAAATGTAGATCTGGTTTTAATAAATAAATACAGTGGGGAAAAAAAATATTTAGTCAGCCACCAATTGAGAGAAGGCCCTAGACACTTGGGGATTGGGTACTACATGACTGGGGGGAGGATTAAGGAACGAAGGGGTTAAGCAGTAGAAGAGTTTGAGCGGGGAAAAATGGGGGTGGGATCTTAGGTGTTAAAAGGGGTTGCTGGGGTGAGCTAATGGTCAGTCAGGCAGTGGCAGAGTAGAGAAGTGGCCCGCCCGCCCTAATTTTAGAAGGGTTCATGGGTATGTTTGGCTGGGGGTTGGTGGGGTTAGAGGTCTATCAGGCACTGTTGTAGGACCTCATCGGTGGTATGGGGATCCTGGTGGGGAATGTGTAAGCCTGGGAAGTCCCCTAGTTGGGCTTAGGGTCCCTTTGGGGGTTCAGGCTTGTGGTCATACAGATGGTTAAAGATCTGCCCAAGGTGGGGGTTTTGCGCCTGGGTGGATTAGTGGTGGTGCCTATCCCCGTGGTGGGGTGGGTTGTGATATAAGCACTTTTAAATGGTGTTAATTTTGCATACAGTTGTTACGGTTAAGTATTGGTTTGTATTTATACACCGCCCGTTTTATGGCGGTGTTATTTATATGTTATTTATATGTTTAAGGTATTTATATATATGTTTTAATAAATCGGCCTGAACAGGCCAATTTTAAAATCCAAGAGGTGGTCCGAGTCCTTATTGGGGAAGAAGTGGGGAAGGACAGGATGTGTAATGGGCTGTGGTAAGTCAGCCGGAGTGAGGATATATTCCTCCTCCCCGAGTCATGCAAGTTCTCCTACTTAAAAAGATGAGTCCGGCCTGTAATTGACATCATAGGTAGACCTCAACTATGAGAGACAAAATGAGAAAACAAATCCAGAAAATCACATTGTCTGATTGTTAAAGAATTTATTTGCAAATTATGGTGGAAAATAAGTATTTGGTCAATAACAAAAGTTCATCTCACTACTTTGTTATATATCCTTTGTGGGCAATGACAGAGGTCAAACGTTTTCTGTAAGTCTTCACAAGGTTGGCACACACTGTTGCTGGTATGTTGGCCCATTCCTCCATGCAGATCTCCTCTAGAGCAGGGATGTTTTGGGGCTGTCGCTGGGCAACACGGACTTTCAACTCCCTCCAAAGGTTTTCTATGGGGTTGAGATCTGGAGACTGGCTAGGCCACTCCAGGACCTTGAAATACTTCTTACGAAGCCGCTCCTTCGTTGCCCTGGCGGTGTGCTTGGGATCATTGTCATGCTGAAAGACCCAGCCACGTTTCATCTTCAATGCCCTTGCTGATGGAAGGAGGTTTGCACTCAAAATCTCACGATACATGGCCCCATTCATTCTTTCATGTACCCGGATCAGTCGTCCTGGTCCCTTTGCAGAGAAACAGCCCCAAAGCATGATGTTGCCCCCCCCATGCTTCACAGTAGGTATGGTGTTCTTTGGATACAACTCAGCATTCACTCTCCTCCAAACACGACGAATTGTGTTTCTACCAAACAGTTCTACTTTGGTTTCATCTGACCATATGACATTCTCCCAATACTCTTCTGGAACATCCAAATGCTCTCTAGCAAACTTCAGACGGGCCCGGATATGTACTGGCTTAAGCAGGGGGACACGTCTGGCACTGCAGGATCTGAGTCCCTGGCGGCGTAGTGTGTTACTGACGGTAGCCTTTGTTACGTTAGTCTCAGCTTTCTGCAGGTCAGTCACTAGGTCCCCCCGTGTGGTTCTGGGATTTTTGCTCACCGTTCTTGTGATCATTTTGACCCCACGGGGTGAGATCTTACGTGAAGCCCCTGATGGAGGGAGATTATCAGTGGTCTTGTATGTCTTCCATTTTCTAATTATTGCTCCCACAGGTGATTTCTTCACACCAAGCTGCTTGCCTATTGCAGATTCAGTCTTCCCAGCCTGGTGCAGGGCTACCATTTTGTTTCTGGTCCTTCCACAGCTCTTTGGTCTTCACCATAGTGGAGTTTGGAGTGTGACTGTTTGAGGTTGTGGACAGGTGTCTTTTATACTGATAACAATGTCAAACAGGAGCCATTACTACAGGTAATGAGTGGAGGACAGAGGAGCCTCTTAAAGAAGAAGTTACAGGTCTGTGAGAGCCAGAAATCTTGCTTGTTTGTAGGTGACCAAATACTTATTTTCCACCATAATTTGCAAATAAATTCTTAAAAAATCAGACAATGTGATTTTCTAGATATGTTTTCTCATTTTGTCTCTCATAGTTGAGGTCTACCTATGATGACAATTACAGGCCGGCCTCATCTTTTTAAGTGGGAGAACTTGCACAATTGGTGGCTGACTAAATACTTTTTTTTTCCCCACTATAAATATTTGCTGATACATTTGTTTTCATGCTGTGTTCTATTGTCTCCCACTCTCTGGCCGGCACTGTTATGGGGTATACTATCTCTCCCATTCTCTGGATGGCATTGTTATGGGGTACACTATCTCTCCCATTCTCTGGATGGCACTGTTATGGGGTACACTATCTCTACCACTAGCAGTGTTATGCAGCTGCCATTTAGATGTCATTATAGAGACATTCTGTCTGACAGTATTAGAGGGCATTTCATGGCAGATATGGGGTCACTTTCTGCTTAAAACTGCTGTGGAAGCACTCTCTGGTTGTTGTTGTTGTTGTTATTATGGGGACACTCTTTGGTTGTTGTTATCGGGACATTCTGTATGACAGTATTACGGGGTTACTCTCTGTTGTTCTGGTGACATTCTCTTTTATGAGTGCTCTCTTTAGTTGTTGTTATTGTAAGAGACAGCCAATGTTGTCTTAAGCTTCATTTGTCTGTATAAACTGTTAATGTTGAATGTATTTCTGTGATTCTGTTCCTTTAAGACAGCAGCCATTGTAATTGTGACATGATGCTGGAGTGAGACCCCCCCCCCCCCTTTTATGTTAGCCTGCCTGTTCTGCAGACAGAGTGTGAGCAGAGAAGCAGGAAGTGACGAGACAGAGAGCAGCAGCCATCTTGGCAAGTGTTGTATTGAACTGGTGTGGAGATTTTTCTGTACAGCTAAGCTGTATCTTGGTCCAGAGACAAACAGAGTGTAAAGAGACAACAGGACTAGTGAGTCCACGTGAAAGGAACTGTGCTCAGTGGCTGATCAGTGAGACTGACATTGTGACTGTGTATATGGATACCACAGATAGAGACTCGCAGGGCTGTTGATGTACTGGACGGCACCTGCTAAATCCCGGCTTACATCCCAGCTCAGTGTATGGATTCGGCAGGACTGTCAGTGTGCTGAGTGGAATCTGCTGTTGGATTACATTGCATTCAGTTGGTTTCCCTGTCTGTTAAAGAGGACTTCATTTCTCCCAAGATCCTGATAACCGTGAGGAGAGGACGCTTCACTATAAAAGAAAGGACCGACTTTGGGCCCCACCGCGCGCTTCTACGGACTGTAAGCGGTCCACCTGGACCACTGGGGAAAAGGGGGTGCACCCAAATGTGAAGTCAGGGTCAGTTAGGGATAGTTTTGAGTATATTGTTCATTCAGTGTCCATACTGCAGAAGTGGACAGAGTAAAAGTAGAAACCATTGCAGAATTTGCCTTGAAATTGTTCATGCTATATTGTATATTTTGCTTGTCTTTAGCCCTGTCATTTTACCTTTAACTAGCCTTTATTAACTTATAGTAAATATATATTTTTTTCTTGAACTACCGCGTGTGCGTTCATTTCTGGTTGCGGAGTCCAAACCACCTGCCTTGCTCTCGGTTCACAAATTGGCGTAGTCGGCAGGATCCGCTTACCAGAATGGACGGTGACGCACCCGTTCGGGAGAATGGTGCTGGAGGAAGAATGCCAGCAGGGGCTATAATGAGTCAGTTAGCTAAATTTGATGGCAATAATATGTCAGTGAGTATGTGGGTGGAACAGATACGAATGATACAGCGAATGTACCAGACCGCACCAGAAGTACTAGTAGAGCTAGCAATATTGACATTACAAGGGGATGCTAAGACCACGGTGATACTGAGGCCATTTGAACAAAGGCAGACATTTGAGCAAGTAGTCCAGATTCTAGAAACCATCTATGGAGAAACTGCATTGCTGGGGTCTCTGCAGGCTCGGTTCTTCCAGAGGGTACAACAGGAGAATGAAAGCCTTCCCCAATATGCAAATGCCCTACAAGAACTGCTCCGAGATATTCAAAGGAAGGAAAGAGGGGGCTCGCCAGCCTTCTGTAACCCTGATCGGACTCTCCGTGACCAGTTTGTCCTGGGGATACGTGACGGCAGTTTAACTGTGACTATGCAGGATTTTATACGACGAGAGACTGATGCTAAATTCCATGATGTACAGGTAGAAGCCATCTCCCGTGCCAATAGTATGGTCCCGAGGCCGCAGACCGCAGTTGGAGTTACTTTGTCACAGGGGGCTAGTTCTGGCTCAGAGACAGTAGAAAAAGGGACGGTTAAAGAAATTCTCACAGTAATGCAGAAACTGCAAGAACAAATGGAACACTTGCACACTCGTTGTGATGAGCAGTCTATGAAAATTGCAGACTTCCAGAAGACTGGAGATGAAAGGGTGAGCCATCCACACCCAGCAAGTCAGAATCACCCACCACCCCGCTGGAGGGGTGAGGATAGGACCTACCGAAGGGGTCCAAATCATTTAGTGCAGTGCTCAGGAGAAATCGAAGGGGCTTACCGAAGGGGCCCAAACAGATGGCCAGAACGACGGGGGATACGCTGCTGGGAGTGTGGACGGATGGGCCACGTTGCTGCTAGATGTCCAGAGCAGCAACAAACTTATGAGAGACCGCCGTTAAACTGAAGTCCCCTGCTGCTGAAGGGCGTGTAGTAGGGGAGACTGACAAGGAGACTATGTGGGGAGAATGCCCTGATGATGACCTGATCGCTGCAAGTCCTGTCATACAGGTGGAAATGGAGGGTATTCCGGTTACCGGGATGATTGACACGGGTTCCCAAGTAACGACCTTGAGTAGAGACTGTTATGAACGGTACTTCCGGCAACATGTGAAATATGATCCCCATACATTCGTACGAGTGGTCGCAGCTAACCAGTTACCAGTTCCGGTCGTGGGAGTGGCCTGGATGAATGTCCGGGTATGTGGCCAAGATCTAGGTAGGAAAGGCATTGTGGTGGTACAGGAGTCACATGAAGTAAAGGTCCCTGTCATTTTGGGGATGAATGTGTTAAAAGAATTAGATCGGATCCTCTTTGAAAAGAAAGGTCACGGTTATTGGAAAGAAACCACCACCCATCGGCCTACTCAAACAGCTTTCCAGCGGCTGATCCGGACATGTGGCTTACAGAAAAGTTCAGATGCACAGCGTCCTCTGGCTCGAATTTCAGTTCCTTTGCATACAAAAGTTACACTGCCACCCAGTCGGGAGACAATAGTGTCCATGCCCGTAGGCACCTGTCGGAAACTAGAGGGCATAGCTGTGTTGGTAGAACCACTGCAGGCAGCCGAAGGAGGTGTTGATCCGCTAGTGGCCCGTTCCTTGGCAATAGTTCGCAATGGAAGAGTACCACTTCGATGTGTAAACACTCAGGACCAGAGTGTGGACCTGACCCCAGGGAGGCTGCTGGCTAACATCTATGTGACTCCGGAGGAAGTAAGGAAAGTAACTCCAATGCAGCTGAAGCCGACTGAAAGGGATGAGTGGACCGTAACTGTGTCCATGGGAGAAGATGAGGAACCCACCTCTGAATGGAATGGCTGTGCAATTCGAGAACAGATGAAGATGGATGTAAGTTCATGTTCTCTGGAATGGGTGCAGAAGGTAGATGAGCTTTTGTGGGAGAACCAAGCCACCTTTGCACGGTATGCTGAAGATTTTGGATGTACCACAGGGATCTACCATGAGATTCCCACAGGAGACACCCCTCCAATTAGAGAGCGCTACCGACAAATTCCTCCACAGTTGTATCAGGAAGTGAAAGAACTGTTAGCTAAGATGCTACAGGGTGGGATCATCCAAGAAAGCCAGAGTCCCTGGGCGGCTCCTGTGGTGTTAGTAAGAAAAAAAGATGGGTCCATCCGATTTTGCGTAGACTATCGGAAGTTAAACGCTTGCACCGTACGAGATTCCTACCCCTTGCCACGGATTGAGGAGTCCCTCTCAGCGCTAGGGAGAGCCCGGTACTTCTCCTCACTAGATCTGGCTAGTGGGTATTGGCAGGTGCCGATGGCCACAAAAGACAGGGAGAAGACGGCATTCATCTTGCCCATGGGACTATACGAATTTAACCGGATGCCCTTCGGGTTGACAAATGCACCCGGAACGTTTCAGCGGTTGATGGAGAAATGTCTTGGTGACTTCAACTTTGAGTTCACTCTCATCTACTTGGATGACATTATAGTGTATTCTGCGACCTTTGAAGACCATCTCCACCAGTTGGGGCAAGTATTTCGAAGATTGCGGGAACATGGGCTCAAATTGAAACCCAGTAAATGTCGGTTGTTCCAATCTGAAATTGATTACTTGGGTCACCGCGTATCAGGAGAAGGGGTGAGACCATCAAGAGACAAGATAGCGGCTGTTCAAGATTGGCCGATACCGACTACCCTGCGAGAAGTGAGGGCGTTCCTTGGAGTAGCCGGTTACTATCGACGGTTTATTAAGGATTTCGCCAAGGTAGCAGCACCACTTAATGCTCTCCTACGAGGCACATCCGGTGGTCCAAAGAACCGGTCCGTGAAGTGGGGACCTGAACAGGAACAAGCCTTCCAGGCATTGAAGGATGCACTGACAACAGCCCCAATCTTGGCATATGCTGATTACCACTTGCCGTTCCAGCTATATACAGATGCAAGCCTGTATGGTCTTGGAGCAGTGCTTTCCCAGCTTCAGGATGGCCAGGAGAGGGTCATAGCGTACGGCAGCCGGTCTTTGAGAGATTCTGAAAGAAACCCCGAGAATTATAGTTCATTTAAATTGGAGCTGTTGGCACTGGTATGGGCCATGACCGAGAAATTCTCTGAATATTTGACCGGTGCTGAAGTTTTAGTACTGACTGACAACAACCCACTAGCTCACCTGGAAAATGCCAAGCTTGGGGCGTTAGAGCAGAGGTGGATAGCCCGAATGTCTACATTCAATTACCGCATTAAGTATCGGTCCAAGACAGAGAACCAGAATGCTGACGGACTTTCTAGGGTAACTGCCCAGACCCCCACAGAAGACGTGGATCATGAGTTGGAGCATGTGGAGGTGCCCGATTTCAGCAGATTTTCACAGGCCTTGACCGCCACTAATCAGTTTGAGATGGAGGGGACTGAAATGGCTCCTTTCTTTGGTCCCTCACGACAGGAATGGGCACAGATACAACAGACCCATGAGGGGCTGGCGCAGATGATCAAGTGTGTTGAGAAAGGCCAGAAGCCCTGTAGAGAGGAAAGAGAACGACTGACACGTGAGATATTATCTGTTTTGAGTCAGTGGGAAAAGTTGGAGATGAAAAATGGAGTGCTATGCCGAAAGGTCTATTTATCTTCTGAGATCGACATTCGATACCAAATTGTGGTGCCTAGTGAACTGGCTCGCTCCTTGGCAGTTGAGGCTCATAATAAGAATGGACATTTTGGTCATGAGAAGACCTTTCGTTGGTTACAGCGACTGATTTACTGCCCTGGTCTTCGTCAAATGGTCGAAGAAGTATGCCGCAGCTGTCGAACTTGTGAGATCCATAAGGCAATAGAACAGAGAGCTCCCCTGCAAACCATCGTGACCCAGGAACCTTTAGAAATCGTCATGATAGACTATCTAATGGTGGGCCCATCCAATAGCGGACACCAGTATTGCCTCGTAATGGTGGATCACTTCACCAAATTTGCGGTGGTAACCGCCACCAAGGACCAGACAGCTGAGTCAGCAGCTCGTGCTCTGTGCCAAGATTTCATTCGAGTATATGGGTGCCCCCAACGCATCCACTCCGACCAGGGCTCCTGCTTTGAGGGAAACACAAAAAAAAAAAAAAAAAAAATACAAAAAAAAAAGAAAAAAAAAAACCCCCACACACCCCAACCCCAACCAAAAGGGGGCGAGGAAAAAAAAAAAAAAAACCCACAACTACAAAGGAGGGGGCGAAGAAAAAAAAAAAAAAAAAAAGGCGGCATTTTTTTTTTAAAAAAATGGGGCGGACCTAAAACAAATCGATCCTACCACAAAGGGGGTTCTTTATACACCTCTTTTTTGGGGGGGTGGGGGGGGAGTAGGAGAAATACCGGTTGATTATTTGGGTGGGGTTCCCCCGAGGGATCCAACCTCTTGGGTGCGGGCGCATCGGCAGAGACTTGAGACGATCCATCGATTGGTGCGGCAGCGCCTGCAAGAACATCCCCATCCTGATAAGACCCCAGTGCAAGAAGCACCATTGCAACCAGGCGACCTGGTGCTAGTTCGTGTCAAGAAACCCCAAGGGAAATTGGAAAGCAGATGGGAGGCTTTGCCGTATCGTGTTGTTGGCCGCAAGTATGCGAATGGGCCAGTGTACCAGGTCCAGAAAGAAGGAACTGATTGTGTTCGAGTACTTCACCGAAATATGTTGCGCCTGTGTCATTCTGAAGGGACAAATCACGATGGGCCTGCCAATGTGAATGAGCTCCCACAGTCAGAGAATGGAGGTGCGGAATGGGCCTCCGACGAGGAGGATGATTGTTGGCCGATCCCTGCTCCTGGGGATGTTCCACCTGTGACTACTGTATCTCCGGCCTGTGCCCCCTCTGGTGCGGAATCCGCTGGTCCTTCTCAGCCCATAGCTGCAGCACCCCATAATATACCACCGGTCCTCAGACGGACCACTAGGCCAAATGCTGGTATTCCCCCTGTTCGGTATGCGCAGGATGAGTTTGTTTGGCCTGCCATACATCGGTATACTACCACCCTGTGCATAAAAGTACAACCCTCTGGATATACAGTCATAGGCAGGGACTGCCAATCTTAAAGTGGGGGGAATATGTAAGAGACAGCCAATGTTGTCTTAAGCTTCATTTGTCTGTATAAACTGTTAATGTTGAATGTATTTCTGTGATTCTGTTCCTTTAAGACAGCAGCCATTGTAATTGTGACATGATGCTGGAGTGAGACCCCCCCCTTTTATGTCAGCTTGCCTGTTCTGCAGACAGAGTGTGAGCAGAGAAGCAGGAAGTGACGAGACAGAGAGCAGCAGCCATCTTGGCAAGTGTTGTATTGAACTGGTGTGGAGATTTTTCTGTACAGCTAAGCTGTATCTTGGTCCAGAGACAAACAGAGTGTAAAGAGACAACAGGA
>CAMRHE010000674.1:0-15000 GCA_947044405.1 Leptodactylus fallax | reverse complement strand
TCCCATGTGTACTATGGGAACCAGTATCTTAAGGGGCCCATCTCCACTGTATGTTATGTTTCCTCAACTCCCTGAGCCTCTGTTAAAGGGGTTGTCCAGGATAAATGGAAATCCCTACACTAATCTAAACACCCTCCCCCCTCCTACTTTCTAAATAACATAATTAATCAAAATGTATATTTACCCATATCCCTGGGGCGGTCACGTGACTGCCCCAGGGACATTTTCTGATTATCCAGTGACAATCCGTTTCCCCATTTCCGAAAACAGAACATCACTACTACAACACCCCATCCCCATCCATCATACTTACGTTCCATGGCTTCTTCCTGCGAGACAGCTCCTCCTTCTTTTCAAGAAAAGCCCTAGACACTTGGGGATAATGTCTGCATGACAGGGGGGAGGATTAGGTAATGAAGGGGTTAATTAGTACTGAGTTAGAGTGGGGAAAATTAGGGGTGGGGTCAGAGCTGATAAGAGAGAGTGCAGGGGTGAGTCTGAGGTCAGCTGGGGACAGTTAGCAATGTGAAGTGACCCTCCTGCCCGCCCTGTTTTAGGCCCGGGATTGTTTTGTTCTGTATGTTGGCTGGGGGTTAGTGGGGGGTGAGAGGCTTAGCAGTATTTGTAGGACCTCATATGTGGTATGGGGATCCTGGTGGTGAATGCCTAGGCCTGGGGAGTACCCTAGTTGGGCTATGGTCCCTTTGGGGGAACAGGCCTGAGGTCATTTTAGTGGAGAAAGGTCTACCCGAGGTGGGGTTTTGCGCCTGGGTATTTTGGGGGCGGTGCTTCTCGTCCATATTATCTGCATTATGTTGCACTTTAAAATGGTTGTGGTTTGTTACCCCCCCCCCCCCCCCGCCCCACCCCCCACAACCACCGGGCGGGGGGGGGGGGGGGGGGGGGGGGGGGGGGCCCCCACCACCCCCACCCCCCCCCCCCCCCCCCACCCCAGGCCCCCGCAAACGGGAAAGGGGGAAAAACAAAAGAAAGACAAGACGGGGGGGGGGGGGGGGAGACACAGAAAGGAAAAAAAAACACAGAGGGGGGGGGGGGGGGGCGGGGGGGGGGGGGCAAACAAAGGGCGAAAAACACAAAAAAAAAAAAAAAAAAGAAAGAAGGGGAGGGGGGGGGGGGGGGGGGGGGAGAGGGAAAAGAAGAGGGGGGGGGGGGGGGGGGGGGGGGCGGCCGGCCGCGGGGGGGGGGGGGGCCGGCGGAGAGAAAGGGGGGGGGCCGCCCCCCCCCCCGGGGGGGGGGCGGGGGCCGGCCCCCCCCCGCCCCGGGGGGGGGATAACCCCCCGCGGCCCAAAGAGGAACAAAGCCCCGGGGGGGGGGGGGGGCCCCCCCCGGGGGGGGGGGGGCGCGCTCGCGCGGCGGGGCAACCAACAACCCCCCGCGGGCACCCCCCCCCCCCCCCCCCCCCCCCCCCCGGGCCGGGGGGGGGGGGGGGCCCGAGACCCGAACAGGCAGAGACGTTACAGTTACATTGTTTAGCATAATTTATGTATTTATAAACCGAACGTTATATGGCGGTTGGCGATATGTTATTTATGTAAGTTATTATATTGTGTTTAATAAATCGGCCTGAATAGGCCAATTTTAAATCCAAAAAGTAGTCCTGGTCTTTCTTGTAAGTGGAAGCTAAGTGGGGTGGTGAAGAAGCTGCCGATATGGTAAGTGAGAGCGGAGTGAACTATATTTCTCCTCCCCCGGGGCATGACTGCTGCTGCTTCTCCCAGCGCAGCTCTGCGCACTGCTGCCGATAATCCACCTCTACTGCGCAGCTTCCACACATGCATTAGAGATGGATCGTTGTGCAGAGAACAGAGCAGCGCTGGGAGAAGAGCGCGCACCTGCAGTATCAGTAAAGAAGGAGGGGCCGACCCGCAGGAGAAAGCCATGGAAGGAAGAGAGGTAAGTATATAATGGGGTCGGGCTGAGTAGGTAGGGAAGGGCTAGAAGTGGGCGGGATAGCTAGAGAGACAGGGAGGGGGGTGTATGAGAGGGAGAGAGGAAGAGGGGAGTGAGGTGAGAGGGGCTAATGTTACATAGCAGGAAGCTGAACCATATAAACAAATACAGAAGATACCAGAAGCTCCCAGAACACCCAGAAATCACTCAAAACACTGCTAAAGGTATAAGGGTGCATTTAATAACCCATTAAGAGCACTAACAGACATTTAAAAAAATATATATTTTTTGCCCGGAAAACCCCTTTAATTATACGCTGAGGGTCTGAAGAGACCCCAGAGTATAATAGTAGTTATTGGGATGTGAACCTACCAAACTACCATCATGGCGGATGGCTCACATTGCAGTCTGAACCACTGCTATAGAGGATGGATTAGGAGGAAGGATTGAGGAATCAATAGGAAATGGCAAAAGATACAATGAACAGAAAGATCATAAAAGGTTCCAGACAAAACCCGCAGTTTATTTATAATATCTATTACACCCCTATTTCCTGATGGGAGTGGAAATAGCTAAGGAGCTCCTTCCCAGATTTTGCCATGGGGCTCCACTGTAAATTATTATGCCCCATTTTCTGGGGTATTTCAACCCATAAGATATCACAGAAGGACAGAAGACACAGAGGAGCACACTAGACCTTCCTGCAGTACTACATTCAGTTCACATCACCTAAGCCCGCCCCCCGCGGCCGGGCCCGGCCGGCCCCGCCCCCCCCCCCCCCCCCCCCCCCCCCCCCCCCCCCCCCCCCCCCCCCCCCCCCCCCCCGCCCCCCGCGCCCCGCCCCCAACAAAACAAGGGAGCGGCGGCCCCCCCCCCGCCGCGAGAAAAAAAATAAAACTCTCTTTCCCCCCCCCCCCCGCCCCCCCCCCCCCCTCCTCCGCCCCCCCCCCCCCCCCCCCCGGGCCCGGCCCCCCCCCACCGCCCCCCGGGGGGGGGGCCGCCCGCGCCCCCCCCCCCACCGCCGCGGCCCCCCCCCACCCCCCCGCGCGGCCGCCCCCCCCCCGCGCCCCCCCCCCCGGAGAAGAAGCGGGCGCCGCGGGGGGAAGCGGGGCCGCGCGGGGGGCCCCCCGGGGGGTAAGAGCAAGGTGAGTATAACTGTTTGTTATTTTCCCTCACCTCCCCCGGGCCTTCGATTATTATACTCTGGGGTCTGAAGAGACCCCAGAATATAATATAATAATAGCACTGTAGGGCCCCTGTGGAGCATTATGCTGAGGGGCCCCTCTGGATAGCATATTATACTGTGTGGGGCCACTGTGGAGCATTATACTGGGGAAGGGGCCCTCTGGTAACATGTTATATTCTGTGGGGCCTCTGTGGAAAATTATAATGTGGGGGGGGGGGGCTCTGGAGATAATGTTATAATATGTGGGGCCACTTCGGAGCATTATGCTCTCCAGAGGGGCCCCCCAGTATAATGCTCCACAGTGGCCCCACACAGTTTAATATGCTCTCCAAAGGGGCCCCCCAGTATAATGCTCCAAAGTGGCCCCACATAATATAACATGCACTCCAGAGCCCCCCCACTTTATAATACTCCATAGAGGCCCCACAGAATATAATATGTTCTCCAGAGGGCCCCCTCCCCAGTATAATGCTCCACAGTGGCCCCACACAGTATAGTATGCTCTCCAGAGCCCCCCCCCCAGTATAATGCTCCACGCTTTCACCACACAGTATAATATGCTCTCCAGAGGGGCCCCCCAGTATATTATACTGTGCGGGGCCACTGTGGAGCATTATACTGGGGGGGGGCTCTGGAAAGCATGTTATACTGTTTTGGGCCACTGTGGAGCTTTATATTTCTGGGCAGTATATTATACTGTGTGGAGGCCATTTCTGGAGCATGTTATACTGAGTGGGGTCACTGTGGAGCATTATTCTGGGGGGGGGCATCAGCAGAGCATATTATATTGCGTGGCGCCACTGTGGGGCATTATTCGGGGGGACTAATGAGCATTATACTAGGGGGCCCTCTGGGGAGCATATTATACTGAGTGGGGCCTACTGTGGAACAGTATACTGGGGGGACGCTCTGGGGAGCATAATATATTGCGTGGGGCCACTGTGGAGCAAAATACTGGAGGGGGCACTGTGGAGCATTATACTAGCGGGGGCCCTCTGGGGAGCATATTATACTATGGGCCACTGTGGAGCTTTATACTGGGGGAAGGAACTGTGTGGGGAGCCTGTTATACTGTGTGGGGCCACTGTGGAGTGTATTATATTGTGTGGGCCTTTTGGGAGCATATGATACTCTGTGGGGCCATTTTAGAGCATTATACTGGGGGGGGGGACTGTGAGGAACATATTATACTTTGGGGGACCACTGTGGAGCATTATACTGGGGGAACCCCTCTGGGGAGTATATTATACTGTGTGGAGGCCATTGTGGAGCATGTTATACTGTGTTAGGCCACTGGACCATTATACTGGGGGGGGCACTGTGGGGTGCATATTATACTGTATGGAGCATATTAGATTGTGTGGGGCTGCTGGGGAGCATATTGCACTGTCTGGGGCCACTAAGGGGTAGTATACTGTGTGGGCCACTGTGGAGTATTATACTGTGTGGAGCCTTACATACCATGTGGGGCCACTATGGGGGGCTCAGGGGAGCATTTTATACTGTGTGGGGTCACTGTGGAGCATTATATACCATGTGGGGAAACTGGAGGGCTCAGGAGAACATTTTATACTGTGGAGCATTATATACCATGTGGAGCATTATACTGTGGGGGGGGGGGGTTAAAATTCCTGCAGGCAGCTCTGTGTGCTATGTCTGCATCACAGCTTCCTCACTACAATCTTGCACATACGTGTAGTGCTCCATGGCCATGTCATTCCCCATACAGTACTGTGCGTGAACTGGCCATGGAGTTATTGGGACCTGCACAATACTATAGGGGCTGACCATACTGGGAACATACTCAGTAACACCAGATAGACAGCACATATGTAAGACTTCAGTGAAGGAGCTGAGGTGTAGGCTATTAACAGGAAGCTGTTGGGTGGGGCCCCAGAACAAGTTTCTCTGGTGGGCCTAAGGCCCTTCAGTCCGACACTGTATAACGGAGAACTATTATATATAAGCGTGGGTTACTATATATAATTGGGAAACTTAAATATGAGGGGGCTATTATAAGGGGGAACTATTATTTATAAGACGGGCTATTATTTATAAAGGGGGAACAATTATATATAAGGCATCCATTAAATGGAGGAGCTATTATTTAATAGAGGGGAACTTTTTATAAGGGGGGTATAATTGTTAAGTGGGCTTATTTATAAAGGGGGCTATTAGTGATAATGGGGACTATTATTTATAAGGGTAACTATTATTTATGAGGGGGCCATTATTTATAAGGGAGCAGTATTACTTTTACGGGGTGACTGTTACTGATAAGGGGAATATTACTGATACAGGGCACTATTTATTATTTATAAGGGAGCTATTACTGATAAAGGTGTAATATTATTTATAAGCAGGGACTATTATTTATAAGGAGGTGCTATAATAACTGATGACTGGGTGCAAAAATCTATTACGTGGTACAAAGGTGCTCATTTGAATTGTGTGTGGTAAAATGGGGCTTAATTTTTTTTTTTTTTGAAGGAAAAAAGCGGGGTTTTTATAGGGGTTCCCACAAAACCCTTTTTTTTTTTTCCTTATCCCCCTTTGGCCCCCCCCTTTTTTTTTTCCCCCCGCCCCCCCTTTGGCTAAAACCGGCCCTGCATATGAGCTCATCAATGTAGCAGAGCTGAGCTGGTCATTTGGCACAATGTGCTGTGGTTTTCCCCTTAAGTTGCTGAATATTAATAGCACAGCTATATCTGTATTTAGTGTAACATTAACTGACACTATGAACATGGCTACAAAGCTATTAGGTATGGCAGTCTGGAAGTGTCACGTCCTTACAGGGTCATGTAAAGATAGCTTAATCGCTTCATATAATGACATGTTACCATAGCTCCCAACCATCCCACATCTGGCGGGACAGTCCCGATTTTTCACTGCTGTCCTGTGGTCCCGCATAGCTTACAGTTTGTCCCGCTATGCCCCTGAGGTATTTTGCTATTAACAAACTTTATTAGGGTAGGGTAAAGGCTAAATGGTGGATGCTATATCCTAGTGGCTAAAGGACCTTTCATGACGTCATGAACATGTGATCAGACTCTTGTGTGGGCGGAGCTATTCTGGATACTGCGGGACAGACTGTGATGTTATGCAGAAAGCTGGGAACAGGGAGTGATCGAAGATAAGTAGGAGAGAAGAGAGCATGTGTGAGCAAGAGGGGGGAACTGGGGGCAGATATAGGGGCAGTTAAACGTCTGAAGGCAGATGTAGGGGGCAATTAAACTGGGGGCAGATGAAGGGGGCAATTAAACTGAAGGCAGATTAAGGGGGCAATTAAACCGGTGGCAGAGAAAGGGGGACATTAAATTAGTGGTAGATGGAGGGGGCATTAAGCTGGTGACCTGAAGGAGGGACATTAATTGGTGGCAGAGGGGACATTAAACTGGGAGCAGATGAAGGGGGGCATTAAACTGGTGACATAAAGGGGGGACATTAAATTGGTGGCAGATAAAGGGGGACATTAAATTGGGGGCAGATGAAGGGGGCACTAAGCTGGTGGCAGATGAAGGGGAACATTAAACTGGGGGTAGATGGAGGGGGCACATTAAACTGAGGGGGCAGATGGAGGGTGACATTAAACTGGGGGCAACTGGAGGAGGACATTAAACCGTGGGGGTAGCTGGAAAAGGACATGTCTGCCTCTAGTTGCCCCCAGTTTAATGTCCCCCTCCAACTACCCCCACTGTTTAATGTCGCCCTCCAGCTTCAAACCACTAAAGATATATATCTGATATCAGCGTATGTGTACCAACACCATAGAATAAATCCAAAAATAATATAATTTTTAGTGCACTAAAAAATAACTTTTATTAATATCCACTAAAAGTATATATACAGTTTTATATATATATATATATATATAAAATAAAGAACACATAATATATGAAGGTGTAAAGATATAAATGGGGTCATATATAGGATAAGGGTAGCCTACCTACAAATGAGGGAGTAGTGTGGTGAAAACCAATATCCCTTCAAAACCAACCCCTAAATCTTGCATTATAATTCCCAATCTCTAAATGCCAATTCAGAAGAGGGGAAGAATGAGGGAAACATCCAAATGAGGTAAAACACACACACATACACACCAACTGACTAGAGGTCAGTAAAAGACCGACCAAAGCGTCTAACTAGTCACTACCTTGGGAGCTTACATTACACTCCCACAATTGGCTGCCTAATATCCAAACAAACAACAAACACCAAAGACGATATATAAGAGGTAATTGCCCTCCCTCTTAGCCTGCCGGACGCGTTTCTGCTGAACTACACCAGCTCATCAGAGGCAAATGCATAAGGGCAAAGCAGAGTGCACTGTAGATATGTGCAAACTTCCTCAGTAGTTTAGAGCGTCTAATATACAGCCCGGGCGGCCGTGATGAATGACCGCAAATGCCG
The DNA here is from genome assembly GCA_947044405.1 of Leptodactylus fallax. Classification (NCBI taxonomy): domain Eukaryota; kingdom Metazoa; phylum Chordata; class Amphibia; order Anura; family Leptodactylidae; genus Leptodactylus; species Leptodactylus fallax. The sequence continues at coordinate 7,493 of CAMRHE010000674.1, read as the reverse complement.
GCGCGCACAGCCTAGCTTGATATACGCTAAGCCACACCCCTTAGCAGTCCACGTCATCGGGGGTGCGCCCAATCACCAAGCGCCAACACCCAGAAGATCCGGACAATGCTGTAAGAAAGGAATGCCCACAGAAGGCGTTCCCTAAGAGCTTAGATAGACGCATTAACGCGTCCATGATAACACCCGGACCTAAACATTGCGGTAAAAATACAAATCGGGCCACAGAGATACAAGACACCATGAGAGATACCAAATGACACCAGTAAGAGACCAAAAACGGGTTATAACGATAACAGCATGAGTAAATATGGCTCAAAGCAAAAGAACCACAATATAGACTTAATAGGAGAAATAAAGCACACAAAAGGAAAAAAATATCCCAGCAGAATGGAATTATCAATGGAGAGGACATATATAAAAGAAATAAATAAACGGAGATGGAAGGGAGGAGAAAAACATATAGTTTAACCCCTTAATGACCCAGGGCGTAATAGTACGTCCTGAGTCGCATGACGATGTATGGAGCGCGCTCAGGAGCTGAGCGCTCTCCATACACCACGGGTGCCGGCTGTATAATACAGCCAGGACCCGCCGCTAACAGCAGCGATCGGTGCCTGCACCGATCGCGGCTGTTAACCCTTTAGATGCCGCAGTCAAACGGGACCGCGGCGTCTAAATTGCGCAGCCGCCATTTTTCCTTGATCGCCGCCCCCCCCACAACCCCACCCAAGGGCGGCAAAAAGAAAAAAAAAAAACAAAAACACAACCAAAGGCACCCACCCCACCCACAACTCAAAAAAAAAAAAACCAACAAAAACACAAAACAAAAAAAAAAAAAAAAATATATTATTAAAAACAAAAAAAAAAAAAAAAAAAAAAAAAAAAAAAACAAAAAAAACCCCAACGTAAAAAACAAACAAAAAAAAAAAAAAAAAAAAAAAAAAAAAAAAAAAAAAAAAAATTTAAAAAAAAAAAAAAAAAAAAAAAAAAAAAAAAAAACACAAAACCCCCTCTTCCCAAAACAAAAAAAAAAAAAAAAAAAAAAAAAAAAAAAAAAAAAAATAAAGGGTCCCCCCCCCCCAAAAACCCCAACAATAAAAAAATTAAAAAATTTATCCCACACGGTGAACGCCGTAGCGGGGAAAAAAAAATCAAAATGGCCAAATAGCGTTTTTTTCAACACTTTGCCTCCTATAAAAAATTTAATAAAAAGTGATCAAACCATCAGATCTTTCCCCAAATGGTATCAATAAAAACGTCATCTTGTCCCGCATAAAAAGACGCCTTACATGTAAATATGAAAAAGTTACAGGTGACACAATATGGCGACGCAAAATTTTTTTTTCTATTTAGCAAAGTTTTTAATTTTTTAAAAGGTATCCAAACATTACAAATACTATATAAATTTGGTATCGCCGTGTGCGTACTGACCCGCAGAATACAGGTAACATGTCATTTTTACCACACAGTGAATGCTGTCAAAATTACACTCATATGAATTTAGGCGCAAATGCAGTTTTTCTCCAATTGCACCTCATTCTGAATTTTTTTCCAGCTTCCCAGTACATTGCACAGCATATTGAATGGTACCATTACAAAGTACAATTTGTTTCGCAAACAATAAGCCATCATGTGACTTTGTGAATTGAAAAATGAAAAAGTTATGGCTCTTGGAATGTGGGGAGGGAAAAATGAAAATGCATAAACAAAAAATGGCCCGGTCATTAAGGGGTTAAAATTTATAAGAGGGGATAAGGCTTTATAAGATGGCACTAACCAGACAACATGGATAAGGAAGAAAAAAGTGATATGAAACTAACCAATGAAAGATGAATAAGATATAAATTCATTAAGGCCCTTAGGATAAACTGTGTCAAACAAAAAAATCCAACGTGCCTCCCTCTGGAGCACTTTCCTGTCATAATCCCCTCCCCTGGGGGACCGCACCACCATTTCAATGCCCTGGAAACTAAGATGCTTAGCATCACCACCATGTTTCTCCCGTATGTGTCTGGACACGGATGTATCTTCTTCTCTAGCTATGTCGTTGATGTGTTCCCTTATCCTCCTGTGGAACTCCCGGATAGTTTTACCAACATACTGGAGTCCGTAGGAGCAAGTGATAAGATACCCCCCCCCCCCCCCTCCCTACCTTTAATATTTCGCTTCACATAAACTTCCTCACCAAACACCCCACCCAGATTTTTTTCCTTTTTTTTTTATTAAAAACATTTACCATGACCCCCAGGCCCTTCCCCCCCTTTTTTTATTATATTTCCCCCTTTTTTTTTCCCCCCTGATCCCCAAGCCATAAACCCGGCCCCCCCAACCGCCCCCTTATATAAGACCCCCCCCCTTTATTTTCATCCCCCCCTCAACGCCCCCTATATAAATCCCCCCCCCCCTTTTTTTCATAATGCCCCCTAATAACCCTTATATACTTGTAACTCTACTGGTATATATAGTTTTAAAAATATCAGTCATGTGGTAAATTGACCTCCTCCACCCCTTAATAGTCATCCATCACGCAACTGTTGATTTTCTCAAACTCAAGACAGCATCACAAGGTAGTGCTATCCTGAATTTGATAATATCAACTTATTGGTGAACTACGTATGATTAAACAGGAGTAGTGATATAGTAGTGATATACAGGAGTAGTGATATACAGGTGATCTTACTTACCACCATCAGCTGTGTTGGTCTCTTGCTACCACTTGTGGGGTTATTTGCATCCTCAAGATATAAATGTTAGTTTAAAAAAAAAAAAAAAAAAAAAAATCCGGCCTCCTCCACCCCTTAATAGCCGTCCAATCCGCACCTTTTTCTCTCACCTATGACAGTACTGTAATGGGGAAGAGGAAATCCTAATACCAGTAAGATTTTTTTTTTTAATGATTATATAGAGAATATAACTCTGTATACAGTATTAAAAATATCACAGGCACGTGGTAATCTGACTTCCTCCAACTCAAGACAGCATCACAAGGCACTATCATGAATTTGAGGAAATCCACTTACCGGTGAAATACACATGCCCATGATTAGACAGGAGGACCGATGTTTTGGTGCTCCTACTTACCACTCTCGGCTGTGCAGGTCTTCTTCTAGCCGGGTCCATTAGCGATGTCCAGTGGTGTCTTCAGTAGCTGCGTCCTCTTCTTTGAAGGTATTTCTCTTCAGTCCAGTGCCAGTCTTCGGTGTTTTTTGAAGACGATTCCTGTCTTTGGTCTGTCCGTTGGTCTTCTGCCAGGAGCTCAGGGGACATTTTGCTCTGGTGACATGAGAGCCGGTGTCTTACAGAGGGTACATCAGGTGATAAATGAGAACCCTCTGAATATGGCCTGATCTTTCGCTGGTATGCGTTTTTTCTTGGCCTCCGCTGCCTCCATTCTGGCCAGGTTGAAACGTTTGGCATGGCCACGATGTCCTGATGGCTCTGGGATGTGTGGTGGGGGCATCCGGAGCGCTTCCACAGAGACCCAATGAATATTCTCGAAGAACTGGTGGCTACGGATGTTGCCATTCACTCCTAAGCGCTTCGCAGGATCTCTCAGGAGGAGCTGAAAATGAGAAATAGCATTATGAATATCTACAAATATCTTACACAAAAAAATATAATATCATTGTATAATACAATGGTGGCATACTGACCTGTGTGATGATATCTTCAGCGCCGGAGGGCATTGAGGAGTACAGTGTTGGATGGTATGTATACTCACTGGTAAGCATAATATTTAGGATGACACCAAATGAATACCAGTCCACTCCGGCGCCATACTCCTCCTCTGCGAGCATCTCAGGAGCGATGTAGCCTTCGGTTCCAGCATATTCGGTGGCTGTGCGGTCTTCAAGCATGTTCTCAAGTGCAAGACCGAAATCACTGATCTTCACATGGCCCGACTCAGCCACCAGGATGTTCTCGGGCTTCAGGTCTCTGTGGATGACTCCTTTGTGATGTAGAAACTGGATGCCACAGATGAGCTCGGCAGCGTAGAATCTTGCACTGGGGATGTCGTGCCGCCCCTTCAGCTGCAGGAGTTGATTGAAGTCTCCGCAGCTCATATACTCCAGCCCTAGTAGAACAAGCATCTGTGACATAGAAGAGACAGGGCAGAGAGAAGAAGACACAGTTACCACACATCATGTCATCTACACTTCTATTATACAGGAGAGATCTGGCTTTTTTTAATCCTTAACACATTTTTGTCCCAGCTAGTGTAATGAAGAATGATACAATTTTCTGTACTTTTTCATCACAGTTTCTATGATCTCTGCTTGCTGTACGGCTGGGTTCTCAGTGACTGCCGAAAATAGGTTTCAGTTAAAAAGAATGGACTGACAGATCTAATTATAGTCAATGGGGTCCGTCAGGTACCATTGGTGTCTGTTATTTTAGCAGTCCATGTGTCCGTTGTTCTCATATCTGGTCATTTTCCTAGGTACTGTAGTGCTATGCGAGGGTCCGAGCACCCCAGCGAGCGCAGGTATCCACTACTGCTGCTGGTTGGGTTACCAATGTGGACATAATATATAAGTAGTCCCTACTATACCTTCGTCTGGAACGCAAAGGCCGGCTGGATAAGGAAGGGGCTCCCAGACGCCAGCCGTAGGACTCGATGTTCCACCCACACATCTGCCTCGTTGCCAGTGGACAGGAGGGATCTTTTACCGATGATCTTCACAGCATACATATGGTGGTTCGAAGCGTCCTCAGCCAGCACGACTTTACCAAAACTTCCCTGCCCGAGCACACGATGGAATATCAATCTCTCTCTGATGTTACCGGAGATTGTGCTTCTAGAGCAGGTTGGCTGGACACCGCTGTCCTCTGTTAGAGGGAAAATAATAGGAAAAATCAGAAGACAATTAAAACAGGTCAATAGAAATTCTCTATTTATATCTCTGTTAATAATATTAGTATAACCATCTTATTCTGATATCAAAACCTGGGGAATATACCACACCACTGTCCTCCTTCCATGTATCACACCACTGTCCTCCCTCCATGTACCCCCCCCCCCTCCTTACTACACCACTGTCTTCCCTCCTTGTACCACACCACTGTCCTTCTTCCATGTATCATACCACTGTCCTCCCTCCAATGTACCATACCAATGTCCTCCCTCCTTGTATCACACCACTGTCTTCCCTCCTGGAACCACAACACCATTTTTAGCTTGGGAAATTCACTTCATCACTGAAAAAAAAGGGGGTAGTAGACACGTGGTGGATTCTGAGAACAAAAGGGGGTTACTTCCATTGAGAATATAGCAGTGAAGGCAGACACGTTCCCTGCTACAGTCATTTCAAAAGGAGTGCTGGAGATAGATAAGTGCTGTATTTCTGGTGCTCCCATTGAAATGAATGAAGCGTGGGTGCGTCTGCATGTAACGCTATATTCTCGATGGGAGTAAAACACCCCCCTTTCTCAGGATTGGTGAGGGTCTGACTGCTATGATCAGCAGTTTATGCTCTATCCTATGGAAAGCAGATACAAATTATCATGACATAACCCCTTTACTGCATGTGCTGTTTTTTCTAAACAAATGAAAATGACTAACCCTTATCAAAAAATTTTGAAATTACCAAAAGTTTACAGTAGGAAAGTAAATTACAATTACCACATTTTAATAATACATTTTAATAATACATTTTATTAACCTATTACGGCGGATGTCGGGTGTTTAAATATGGCGACCACTCGGGAGTACTATTACGGCGGATGTCGGGAAGGGTTAATAAAATGTATTATTAAAATGTGTACTGTTTTATACAGCAAAGACCCAGAGCTAATGCCCGTACTGATCGCGGGCATTAACCCCTCTGGCGCCTCGGTCAAAGCTGACCGAAGTGCAAATTAGCATTGTAATGCATTGCATTAGTGATCATACCCCCTGGGGTTCAAGACCCCTAGGGGGTCTAATAAATGCAAAAAAAAAGAAATTAAAAAAAATATAAAAAAAATATAAAAAATATTAAAAGTTCAAATCACCCCCCCCTTTCCCTAGAACACATATAAAAGTACTTAAATACTGTGAAACACATACACCTTAGGTATCCCTGGTCTACAAATCTATTCAAATATTTTTCCCACACGGTAAACACGGAAAAAAAAAATCAAAAGTGCCAAACCGTTTTTTCACTGTTTTGCCTCTGATAAAAATTTTAATAAAAAGTGATCAAAGCAATAGCAATTCCCCAAAATGGTATAACTAAAAAGTACACCTGGTCCCACAAAAAAAGACGCCCTATGCATCCCTGTACACAGAAGTATAAAAAAGGTATGGGTTTCAGAATATGGTGATTTTGGATTTTTGTTAAGGGGTTAAAATGTAAATAAAACCATATAAATTTGGTAATCCTGGAATCGTACCGAAACATAGAATACAGATGGCATATCATTTTGGCTGCACAGTGAACACCCTAAAAACGAAGCTAGTAAGAAAGTCGCACAAATGCATTTTTCTTCAAATCCACCCCATTCTGAATTTTTTTTTCCAGGTTCCCAGTACATTATACAGAATAATTAATGGTAACATCATGAAGAAAAATTTGTCCTGCAAACATTAAGACCTTATATGGCTCTGATAGCAGAAAAATAAAAAAGTTATGGGGTTTGGAAGGGATGGGGAAGGGGGGGACGAAAAATTCCTCCGGCGGGAAGGGGTTGTTCAGAGAGTAGAAATTTACTTACCTGGTCCTGAGGATCACTAATGATGGACCCATGGGATCCAGAAACATTGCAACCACCGGTTCTTGTGATTGGAAGCAGTGTTCTGCCCCTTTCTCCCCGATCTCACATATATCTAATTATCTGTACTATGGGGGATAACTGTACTAGTCATCCAGCTCCCATAGCACATATCATTAATTACCTGCTAGATCGGTGGAGGATGGGGCAGAGCGAGTCGGGAGAAGCGAAGGAACACTACTTTGGATCACATTACCTGGGGTTTGTGACGTCACCAGAACCCCTGAGTCCATCATCAGTGATCCATGGGACCGGGTAGGTAAATTACTATCCGCAGATAACGCCTTTAAATGACCATCACATAGGAAGGAACAGAAAAATAGTTGATATCGCAATAACTGGTACAAAATACACAATAAAAGGAACACATTATTTATAGTGACCACTAAATGGTGTAAATAAAATGGCAGAATTGTTTATTTTATGTAATCAGTGACAATCTGGAGTCCAATATTATTATATGGGGTCTCAGTAAATTTAGCTGTGTCCTTTTATAAAGTTCATGCCCCTTGAAAAGGCCACTCCTACTTTTGCCATGAAATGACATTCGTGAAGCAACATGTGAAGGGCTCTCCCAGGTTTACGTCCCTGGTGATGCACACACACATGGACAAACCTATACACATACATATATACACATGTATACACACACATGGAACCACCTACACACATGTATACACATATACACACGCACACATACACATGTATACACACATGGATACCTACACACATATTTACAT
>CAMRHE010000672.1:540000-664956 GCA_947044405.1 Leptodactylus fallax | reverse complement strand
TTTGGTCCCTCACGGCAGGAATGGGCACAGATACAACAGACCCATGAGGGGCTGGCGCAGATGATCAAGTGTGTTGAGAAAGGCCAGAAGCCCTGTAGAGAGGAAAGAGAACGACTGACACGTGAGATATTATCAGTTTTGAGTCAGTGGGAAAAGTTGGAGATGAAAAATGGAGTGCTATGCCGAAAGGTCTATTTACCTTCTGAGATCGACATTCGATACCAAATTGTGGTGCCTAGTGAACTGGCTCGCTCCTTGGCAGTTGAGGCTCATAATAAGAATGGACATTTTGGTCATGAGAAGACCTTTCGTTGGTTACAGCGACTGATTTACTGCCCTGGTCTTCGTCAAATGGTCGAAGAAGTATGCCGCAGCTGTCGAACTTGTGAGATCCATAAGGCAATAGAACAGAGAGCTCCCCTGCAAACCATCGTGACCCAGGAACCTTTAGAAATCGTCATGATAGACTATCTAATGGTGGGCCCATCCAATAGCGGACACCAGTATTGCCTCGTAATGGTGGATCACTTCACCAAATTTGCGGTGGTAACCGCCACCAAGGACCAGACAGCTGAGTCAGCAGCTCGTGCTCTGTGCCAAGATTTCATTCGAGTATATGGGTGCCCCCAACGCATCCACTCCGACCAGGGCGCCTGCTTTGAGGGACACGTAATGAAAGAAGTTCAACGTATCTACGGGATAAAGAAGTCGCACACGACTCCATACCACCCTCAGGGAAATGGGGCCTGTGAAAGATTCAACAGAACTCTGCTACAGATGCTGCGGACTCTGGAGGAAGACAAGAAGTTACAGTGGCCTCAGTTCTTGTCTGAAATGGTGTGGGCCTATAACAATCAGGTCCATTCTACAACGGGGTACTCTCCTTATACACTTCTCTTTGGGCGGTCTGGGCGAAGTATAGGAGAATTACAGTTGAATGATGTGGATGGGTTCCCTCCGAGGGATCCAACCTCTTGGGTGCGGGCGCATCGGCAGAGACTTGAGACGATCCATCGATTGGTGCGGCAGCGCCTGCAAGAACATCCCCATCCTGATAAGACCCCAGTGCAAGAAGCACCATTGCAACCAGGCGACCTGGTGCTAGTTCGTGTCAAGAAACCCCAAGGGAAATTGGAAAGCAGATGGGAGGCTTTGCCGTATCGTGTTATTGGCCGCAAGTATGCGAATGGGCCAGTGTACCAGGTCCAGAAAGAAGGAACTGATTGTGTTCGAGTACTTCACCGAAATATGTTGCGCCTGTGTCATTCTGAAGGGACAAATCACGATGGGCCTGCCAATGTGAATGAGCTCCCACAGTTAGAGAATGGAGGTGCGGAATGGGCCTCCGACGAGGAGGATGATTGTTGGCCGATCCCTGCTCCTGGGGATGTTCCACCTGTGACTACTGTATCTCCGGCCTGTGCCCCCTCTGGTGCGGAATCCGCTGGTCCTTCTCAGCCCATAGCTGCAGCACCCCATAATATACCACCGGTCCTCAGACGGACCACTAGGCCAAATGCTGGTATTCCCCCCTGTTCGGTATGCACAGGATGAGTTTGTTTGGCCTGCCATACATCGGTATACTACCACCCTGTGCATAAAAGTACAACCCTCTGGATATACAGTCATAGGCAGGGACTGCCAATCTTAAAGTGGGGGGGAATATGTAAGAGACAGCCAATGTTGTCTTAAGCTTCATTTGTCTGTATAAACTGTTAATGTTGAATGTATTTCTGTGATTCTGTTCCTTTAAGACAGCAGCCATTGTAATTGTGACATGATGCTGGAGTGAGACCCCCCCCCCCCCCCTTTTATATCAGCCTGTCTGTTCTGCAGACAGCGTGTGAGCAGAGAAGCAGGAAGTGACGAGACAGAGAGCAGCAGCCATCTTGGCAAGTGTTGTATTGAACTGGTGTGGAGATTTTTCTGTACAGCTAAGCTGTATCTTGGTCCAGAGACAAACAGAGTGTAAAGAGACAACAGGACTAGTGAGTCCACGTGAAAGGAACTGTGCTCAGTGGCTGATCAGTGAGACTGACATTGTGACTGTGTATATGGATACCACAGATAGAGACTCGCAGTGCTGTTGATGTACTGGACGGCACCTGCTAAATCCCGCTTTACATCCCAGCTCAGTGTATGGATTCGGCAGGACTGTCAGTGTGCTGAGTGGAATCTGCTGTTGGATTACATTGCATTCAGTTGGTTTCCCTGTCTGTTAAAGAGGACTTCATTTCTCCCAAGATCCTGATAACAGTGAGGAGAGGACGTTTCACTATAAAAGAAAGGACCGACTTTGGGCCCCACCGCGCGCTTCTACGGACTGTAAGCGGTCCACCTGGACCACTGGGGAAAAGGGGGTGCACCCAAATGTGAAGTCAGGGTCAGTTAGGGATAGTTTTGAGTATATTGTTCATTCAGTGTCCATACTGCAGAAGTGGAGAGAGTAAAAGTAGAAACCATTGTATCAGGCAGCCACAAATGTGCTAATTGTACAGGCTAAGCCCTGTTATTTTCTTTAATGTTTTTACAAATATAGGGTGGGGCGTACCGCAATAAAACAAGGCTTCGGGAGATAGAAGAGAAAATAATTCAGCTCTTAACGGCCATTAAAAGGACTGAGGTAACGAAATGTTTATCTAATGCATCATTCCAGTTTGGTTCCACCACGGCTGGCGTTCGGTAACTCCCTCATTTAACATCTTGAACTTTGATGTAGAAAACAGAGACATTATTCAGATACTTAAATAGATGGAAAAAAAAATCCCTTCCTGTTGACTCTCGACCATAAAAGACATTTTACACGTATTTTCCACGTTATGATTACTAAATAGAAACTGCCAGATGCTCTGAAATATTCGAGCGAAAAAAAAAATCTATCCTCGCTAAAAAATCAGATCAGTAAGCAGAAACGTATGCTCGTAGTTTGCAAATAAGTAATAGCCAGATGAACTTAAGAGGATTTATTTGATGCATATCCCCTGACTGCACCTCAATTGACGGTAGAGCAATTTTTGGAAAGATTACTTAATGATATGGTACAAATAACATGGATAAAATGTAATCTGTAGCAACCAATCGCTTATTAGATGTAGAGTCGGAGCTAGGCTTTATTCTTTACCCAAGGATTTTGTACATTGCCCTAGGCTTGTATCGAAATACCCTGGTAAAGGTAGAGTGGCTTGATGGGGCCCCCATTAGCACCCAACCCCTGAGTCGATGGTCAGACTAGCCTACCAGAAGTACCAGAAGAACCACCAATGAGGGCAGGCTCTGACCAGGCACATAATTTGAGAGGGTGCAGTTCTACCCCTTCCCAGGAGCCATAGAGCAACCCTATCGAGGTCACAGTGGTTGCAGCTACCTCCTGGCCCATAAGCCAAGGGGATCCACAGGTTACCCTCACCACACTAAGTCTGATTAAACTTATTTGATCTATTTTCTGACTTCAAGAGGTGTAGGGATGCAGAGGTAGCAGTCGCTAATGGCCATGGGACGTGGGGGTCCCAAAGGTCCCTCTGTGGCATAAAATATACCACTGTTCTAAATGGCACGATGTAGGAATGGGGCCCCATTACAAATTTTGCACTGTAACCTAGGAGCTTCACGTTATACCTCTGGCTCTGACAATGGGCACTTAGTATAACAGGCCCCAGAGTACAGAAGAAGACAACCATTTTTGAAGGTGACTTCATAGGATGGTGCACAAATATTGTAGAAGACCCCAGTAATGTCCCATGTACATCCATGAGATCTAAGATTAGGATGACATTAAAACTGGTTGTGCATATGTTCTGCATAGATGAAGGATGCCCCAGATGGGCCATTGTCTGGCACACATGAGCCATTAGTCTTCAATTAGCTATAGTATGAGGTGGTTTATAGTGGTGAATTCTAAAAGTCTCCTTCGAGCGATGTCAAATGCCAAACCCACCAATTTCGGCACAACTGGTCAACTATCCAGTGTATGGAAGCTTCTTGTATGTGATGGGTCTCCCAAAGAGGGTGATACCTTGGGAAAGAATAATAGGTCATGTCGAAATTCAAAGCTTGACCCTATTGTTGTCAGGGAAAATAATCCAGAGACTAAAGCTGGCCATACACATTACATTTTTGTGGTCCAAAATGGCCAGTTCTTCTGATTATCATAAGTAATACATAAGCATTAGAACAGAAGTGTCAGGGGATTGGTAAGGGGAGTACGGCTCATTTTAATTTTTTTTAACCCATTCTGTCCCTTTTCTAAACAAATTTATTTTTTCAGATAAGTCCAAATCATCTCACAATTTGCAAGAATTGCGTAATATAACTACACAAGTCAAACTGAGATCAAACAATAAAGTTTAACTCACTATACGTTCCTTCCACCCCCAATGTGACAAATGTTCCATCCTCATCTATATTTGATATATATATTGTGTGTGGGTGAAGACTAATAATCATCTTAAATAATGGCTTTGCATTATATTTTTAATTTGATGGAAATGCAAGCTGCCAATCAGACGTCGGCTGCCATGATGGATCTGTCACCACCACCACAACGTAGAGATGGATCTTTTAGAAACAATATATTTGAATAAAATCATTAGCAACTTCTTGATGAGCGATGTATGAAGGTAAAAGTTACAGCTCGCAGGGTTAAAGCCGCAGATTTAGGACAAGAACTATACAGAATTTGGTGAAGGTGATTATGAGGGCACGGTTACATAACTTTATTTGCAGTCTAATTCCTCTATAGACAAATCTTTCCAAAAACTGGAGAAGGTTCTATCTATCAGCTTTTGGCAAAATATACATAATAAACAGGGACATAAATAAATTAAAATATATATCATATTATTAAAATGAGTTTCCATTGAGATGTGGTCCATATGTTGAACTGTTCATATGGCCAACCATCACAGATCTGAAGCTACCTTGGATATTCATGAGGCCAACCATTATAGATCCTCCAAGATAGCATGACTAGTTTGATCTCTTAGAGGTCCTGTTTTGTCCTCATCTCTTCAATAAAGTTCAATTTCTTTGACCCCCCCCCCCCCATTCCAAAGATATTGGTGCCATTACCAATACAAGTGTACTATGAACGGGTCCGACCGACATTTCAGTTATATGTATGCTGGCCTAAATCCATCAATATATGAATGTAGGCTGGATCAGGGTTGGTGTAGACCTCTGGGCAAACATCTGGGGTCCTATATCATTTTATGTACAGTTACACCACCATTGTACAGTATATTGTATATATTATACCATCAAACCATGCTAAATAATAGTATGATAAAGTGCACACATAATACAGTACTTGGCAACTCTCCCAAAATGTCCGGGAGACTCCCACAAAAAAAGTGACCTACTGGAGTCCTGGCAGAGTGGACAAATCTCCTGGACCTGGTGGAGCGTCTTCCAGGATCTTGGTCCAGGTATATGTGACTTGGGCACTTTATGTTTGGGTCACTTCATCAAAAAGGGACATGACTGGTACACATCCACATCACCAAAGGGGGACATGTAACAATTAGGGTTGTCCTATCCCTAAGGAGCAGGGTTTTCTAAGAAAGTGGGGATAGGCCACTCAAAAATTTAAGGGAGCATGTTTCATGTGCCAGGGATCCCACATATTTTTAATAAAAAAGTTGGCAAGTATGCATAATACTGTCCTATGGCACCAGGGTTGGTTTATAGCATGGGCAAAAAGAAAATTTGAGGTCCTCCACTAGAACCTACTTAAAGGGAGTGTGTCACCAGAACCCAAGATATCAACCCAACCGCGCAGATAGATATGTTAGGGTCACCTGAATCAAATGAGGTTTCCCCTTGTGAATCGTTTTCAGATATTGCTGTTTTTATCAATATGCAAATGAGGTCTTTGGAGCAATGAGGGTGTTGTCAATGCTCCAAAGAAGTAAGCGGCATTGCCCTCGTTGCTCGAAAGAGTTAATTTGCAAGTTGACAAAAAAGGCGATAAAGGAGGCAGCGATTCACAAGGGGGTGACCCTAACCTATCTATCTGTGGCCTCAGTTGATATGCTGGGTTCTGGTGACACACTCCCTTTAAGTAGGTTCTAGTGGAGGACCTCAAATTTTCTTTTTGCCCATGCTATAACCCAACCCTGCCCATTGAAACCAATCCTACTGGTTGTCACTCACTTCCTTCCTTTGCCACCAATGTTCTCTGACAGTTCTACCAGCAGTGCCCATCACCACCTGGCAGGCACATACTGTATAGCTACCAACTATCTTTATATCTAATGCCTAGGTGTATTATACATTACTTACGGGTTATTCAGCATCGGACATGTTTAGTAACCAGTATTTCCATGCTGTAAGGGATCCGTTTTGGCTGTTTTTAATCACGCTTCCTCTCTGTATCTCCAGTGGCCCTGTGTTTTGTCCTGGGAGCAGTCAGTAGCGGGCTCTGCTTTCTATCTGTCAGTAGTGTATGCTATGCAGGCTATGTAGACCGCTGTGATATAAGTTTCTCCCCAGAGCTCACACTTAGGGTGGCAGACCGCATAACTCACTTGAATACAATTCAGATAAATCCATGGCTGTATAAGCTTCCTCTTCCTGAAGGAATTGTGTCTGTTTTACTGCAGCCGTCTAAATTCACGTAGAGGACTCAACCTCTGCAGCAGCAACTTCATCAAAGGATAATTAATGATTGTAATTAAAGGGAACCTGTCACTTTGTACTGACACTCCGATCTGAGGACAGCATGTTATAGACCAGGAGGAGCTGAGCGGATTGATATATGGTTTATTGGGAAAAGGTACAGTAGAACTTGTCATTTATTGATCACTGAGTAGGACCACCCACTGGACTCCTAACTGCCCACTGGACTTCTAACCACAGCTGATATTTAGATTAATAAATGACAAGTTATACTCAATCTTTTCCCATAAACCTATATATCAATCTGCTCAGCATACCCAGCTCTATAACATGTGGCATTTCCAAGGTGACTGGTTCCCTTTACTTTTAACAGTTGGACAAGTCTCTCAGGGGTCCCTGGAAATGGTGTCCCCCGATCAGGGTAGCTTTATTCTGCTCCTCAATGGATTATAATCCCATTTCTAACTGGGATTTCAAACAAAGCTCTGCCTAATATTGCCTGCCAAAAGATGGTGGACAACCCCTATGGGCACTGTTATGACTGCTGTTAAAGAGAACCTGCCAGATTTCCTAAATACTTGCATACCCATAAAATAATAAATCTGGAACACTTTGTTTGGGAACAATGCGTTGTTCTGTTCCTCTGTTATTCTGCCTGGAAATACATAAATACATTGACTATTGCATGCTACCAATTCTCTTGTCTATCAGGTGAGTCCCTTCAAAGTCTGATATGGTCAGCAATGATCCGACTGTACTGGAATGTGTAGATGCACACCTCATTGGAAAGAAGAATTGTACTGCTGTCAACCTAAGCATGCATTTCCAGGAGGAATAACAGAGTAGCAACAACTGCTGCAAGTCCAGAAATGTAAGGGGAATGTAAGTTGTTACTGAAACAGACATGTCAGGGGGGTGACAGCTCCTCTTAAGGCTCTTTAAGGCTAGGGCTACAAGGCGACTTTGGCTGCAACTAAAGATCGCCATGCCGCCCTGTGACTCCTTCACCAAGTAGTGAATGGATTTGCATTGCTACCCCGAGTGCACTGCAGCTGCAACTTCTAGTTGCAAAAAAAAAAACAAAAAAAAACAGCAGTGCTTGATCTTCTTGGCAGTCGCCGCACCCTCGGGGTGCTCCATTAAGTCGCCAAAGTTGCCATGTAGTCCTAGCCTTAAAGGTTGCCTTAGAGAATGACCCCTAATCCAGCGTCCCAGGTACATGTTTTACTTTAGGGAGAAGTTCCCTTTAAATCTGCAGTGTAAAAGAATGCCGGAATTTTAAGGAATAAAAACGTGTTCCAAAAATCTCTGCCATTGAATCATTTCTACCTCTTTAAGCTGAACTATGCGGAGCTGGATAGGCACTAAATGAGGATCATTAAAAAGGAGGGGGGTATTTTTTTGTTATATCCATTCAGACTGGGAGCCAAAGTCATATTGTAGAGCGTCTGCTCCGTGCTGCGAACAAATGTAATAGCAGAAACAAAAAAAGCAGATCTTTTATTATTGTTCAATGTTCAGTCGGAGTCTGAATGGTTGGCAGCGGAGAAGATTATTTAGCCAAGTAAAGCCTTACTGCAGTATATTGGCTCCGGGTCAGCGCATTTAATAGCAAATACAATCATTGATTCAGTCTAGAGGGCGCACATCACCCTCCGATGAGAAGCCGCAGATTGCACAAAAAGTTCCACCAAAGATAAAAATCATAGATATCTACACTATATGGAGGAAAGTATTGGCCCCAGCCACATTGGATTCAGGTGTTTCATTTAGTCCCATTGCCACAGGTGTGTACAATCCTGCACCTAACCATGCAGTCACCTCTGCAAACCTTTGTGAAGAGCTGACTGAATCCCAGCATGGTACTGTAACAGGATGCCACCGCTATAATGCGCCAGTTCATGGATGGTCAGGCACGTGCACGCCACTTACCTAGGGAAGAGATGTTACCAATAAGCCACGGTGGAGGCCATGTCATTCCTGGGCAATGTTCTCCTGTAATCCTTGGTTCTTTGCATCCTGTGGATGTTACTGTGACACGAACCACCTACTAAACATTGGACAAACCGTGTACCCCCTTCATAGCAGCTGTGCCCTCTGAGGCAGTGACCTCCTTCAGCAGGATAATGCCCCTGCAGCACTGCAAAATATTCTTCAGGAATGGTCCAGGATGACCAAATCTCAATCCGATCCATGGAGACAATTTACAGACTTTAAGGATCTACTGCCAACATCTTGGTTCCAGATGCCAAAGGACACCTTCAGAGGTCTTGTGGAGTCTGTGTCTTGAGGGGTCAGAGCTGTCAGCGCCATGAGGGGACGTACACAATATTAGGCAAGTGGTTTTAATGTTATGGCTGACCAGTGTATATCCCTGACCAGTTGCCTTGGGATAGTATATAAACTAGTATATTGTTCTGTTCAGCCTTTTCTTTGTTGTGTCTGTTTTTGGAAAATCTGGGTGGCAAATAGTGATGGAGAATGTTGTGAGATTCATTTGCCAAATACAGTATTCACGAGGTTTCCTTGGAAAATTCTTTTTGGGCTGAACCAGAAGTGCAGGACAAAGAGACCCCAGACTATAATAATTGAAGGCCAGGGATGGTGTGCAAAAATAAAAAAAAAACTCCCCTTCCATGGGGTCTGCCACGGCATCCTCTGGCAATTTGGTCTTCTTTCCAATCCATCTTCCGGGTCTTCTGGCCCCCAGTTGTACATTTTCTATACCCCTGAAGGGGTGGATGTCTAAATGGTCACAGGGGCAATAAAGAACTATGTACGTGAATGTACCATGAGGCTGCAGCTACACCACAATTTTGGCCATGACTCCCACTGTGCGACCAAAGATCGCCAGGTCACCCTGCGAGTCCTTCACCAATCTTAGTAAATAGAATCACATTGTGACCCCCCAAGGGTGCTGCGAATACGACTTTGTCACAAAAAAAAAAAAAATTGAACTGTATACTAGATGGAGCTGTCGCAACACCCTCGGGGCCACAATGCAAGTCCATTCACTAACATTAGGGAATGATTTGCAGGACGAACCATTGATCTTCGGTTGTAAGTTGGGAGTTGCTACAAAAATTGCCATATGGCCCTGATCTAAATGTGAAACAATGATTCTTGTACAGATGTAGCAGAGTTAACCCGAACTTGTTACACTGCTGCAGCAAGATATCTGATCACAGAAGATAACATAAACCAATGAAGAGTCATCGAAAAACATTTATCACGCTGCAGCAG
Organism: Leptodactylus fallax; assembly: GCA_947044405.1. NCBI lineage: Eukaryota > Metazoa > Chordata > Amphibia > Anura > Leptodactylidae > Leptodactylus > Leptodactylus fallax. The sequence goes on along the minus strand of CAMRHE010000672.1, from coordinate 655,098 downwards.
TTTAACCAATTGCAGAAGTTCACCCCGCCAGACCATGACCTTAGACAACTACAATGCCACAGACCACAGCTTCATAAACAACCTGTCCACATGCCTGACATGTCAACTTTAGTAAATGCTTCTATTCTTCATGAAGAATTGTGTGGTTCCTCTGTTACTCCTCCTGGAAATGTATAAATTGACTACCCGTAAAGGGTGTGTGCCCTTACATAGGAACATGGTTGCACTCATTCGACAGTATCAGACCTTGCACGGACATGCCCCTTTGACAAGAGTAATGAGAACACCTAGTTGGTAATTTATTCAAACGTTTTCAAGAGGAATAATAGAGGGACCTCACAATGGAGAATTAGAAAGATGCTCCAGAATTATTTAATGGGAAATACAAGTATTTACTAAAACAGTCAGACATATGAGGAGGACTCTGTAATATGAGAATTGCCGATTGCATGGAAATCGGGGAAACAGACCTGAGTCATACAGCTTGGACTCTGTTCACATCACAGATAAGCTCTCTGTCAGTGGAATACATAAAGCTACAATGGTAGTCTCCTATAAAGGCAAACAGTGACACATTGTATATATCACCTACATTATATGTGAACACATCCTTAATCCTACAGTAGCCACATGGTGACAGGTTATAATACTGTATAGGCTGTTCAATTGAGGCTCTCAGGGACACTACGGCCACCAAAAGTAGCCAAAGATTTGATACACATTGTAGGCATGGATCAAGACTGCTTTGTGCAATGATCCCGGGTACAAACCTGCAGAAGGTCCTGCACAGATAAGGTCACAAAACCATATTTGTGTAGATCCTCTACTGTTGAAGGCCTGGATACACGAGATCACATGAACATATCTGTGCGGGTCCTCAAGTCAGAGGGCAGTGCGGTAAGGGTGCACAGTAGAGTGTGAGTGAATGGGGTCTGGGATCTATAATCAGAGATTTTAGCCTGGGGTCTGTATCAAATTAGGGGGTCTGGTGTCTGTGTCAGTTTAGGGAGTTTGGTCTGGAGCATGCATTAATTTGGGGGGGTTTGGGGTTTGTATTAAATGGGTTGGGTCTTGTCTGGGATCTGTATGGGGTTAGAAAGTCTGTTATGGGTCAGCATTACTTTAGAGGGTCTGATCTGGTGTCTGTATTTAGTGCATTTGCTATAGGTATGTGTTTTTTATACTAGGTCTAAGTGTGCATTAGATGTGCGGGTCTGGTCTAGGTTGGCATTAGTTTAGGGGGTCTGGTCTGGGATCTGAATAGGTCTAGGAGGCCTGGTCTAGGCCTGTATTATTAGAATTGTGGGTCTGATCTGAGGTCTGTATTAGTTTAGGGGGCCTGTTCTAGGTCTGTGTTTAGATTTGTGAGTCTGCTGTCTATATTAGTTTAGGGGTCGGGTCTGGTCTGGGGTCTGTATTAGTTTAGGGGGTTGGGCCTGGTGTTTTGTATTTAGTGGGTCTGGAATCTATATTTAGTGGGTTTTGATCTGGTCTAGGTCTGTATTAGTTTAGTTGGTCTTGTCTGGGGTCTGTATTAGTTTAGGTGGGTCTATTCTAGGTCTGTATTAGATTTGTGGGTCTGGTCTAAGGTGGTCTGGTCTAGGACCTAATAAGTGTCTCTCCAGTTTGGCTCCTAGAGGGTGGTCCAAGCAGAATCCGCCTCTTTACATGCTGACTTATATTCCCTTACAGGGCCTGTTTATAGGGATGGTAGAGAGTAAGTGATCCCTTTAAAAGTCAGTCGTCATCTCCTCTCCAGCCGGGATCGCCTGTCTCCCTTAAAGGTGGAATGAGTCCTGTGTTCCCATAAGTGGTGGGAAGAGATTATTTTCCAGGAACTCTTCTATATACAATGCAGGATCTTATATACATCTATTTACATTTCTCCCTCTTACAGAAAACAGATGAGAACAATACGGAGAATGTGTTTTCCCCCGGATAGAGGAATAGCCCAAACTCCTCTGCTCGGCCCATTTACCTGTCACCCTCTGGCTCTAAAACAGTGAGCAAAAAAATGTGTTTTTGTTCTCCGTCCTTTGTCAGTAAGAACATTAAAGTCTATGGGGTCAAGACCAATGTCAAATAAACAGAGTTACTGTTTTGCATTTTTTGTTTTTAAGGTGGAAATAATAGATGAGACAAATGTCTCTCCCACACAATGTGCCCTCTGGTTCCCCGACATGATTGATGACCAGTCAAAACAATCTGTGTTTATACAGCTTTCCACTCGCCATACGGTTCAGTTTTCGGAGGTATCTGTGATTACACAAACAGAACGTATGGCGAGGTACAACCTCCATCCTACAAACACGCCATTGTCTCCCTCCTATTCACAGGCAGCGATGACTTTGGAGCAGAAAGCTTTTTTTTTTTTTTTTTTTTTTCAGGGCATAATTATTACTTCCCATATGCAAATAAGGGTCACAACGCAAACCTTGAAGAAGGTCAAATATGTCTGAGGCCCTTGCATTCGTTTTTATCTGAACTCTGTTCTCGCTGTACCAGCTGCAATATGTAATTATTCCCAGTGAAACGGCTAATAAAGGAGATTCTGGATACAAAGACACTTCGCAAATGTTTTTTTTTTTTTCCCTTTTGTGCTCATATGTTATGCGGATACATTGTTTTGTCGGTATGAGAAGTGCATTATAATAAGGAGAGCTGAGTCTGCACCCCATGATTTTTTGGGGGGTTTGGTGCAGGGATGGACCCAGAGGAAATCCAGGCATATGTATAAAATACATTAAATTAGCAAATTTTCCCCCCTGTACATATACAGTTTCTATTGTCCATTGTTTTTGCATTAAAAAAAAAAAAAGCAAAACATTTATTGAAGACGGTGAATTAAAAAAAAAAAAAAAAATACAGGAAATAAAATTTATATTTGTATTAGGGAATGAAGTTATGAGTAGTTCCTTAAAGGGGTCCTCGCTTTGGACAATACTTGTTAGAAGGGTCCATGACAAAGATGATCACAAAGTGTCCATGTGAAGAATATCGCCTCGCCCAGCCGCCTGGCACGCCTGCGATCAAACTTCTTTCTTAACCTCCCACTCACACACCGTGAGTAGACCGGGTCATAGGATAAAATGAAATGAGCGATATAAATTTTATATATTTAATAACCCAAGTGGGTCGGTATGGATTAATAGCATATACAGAAATATACAATATTAATATGATCAAGCATAAACATACAAGCAAAAGGGCAATGATACAATACACCAAAATAAAAGGAAATAAAGATTAGAAAAAATACCTGAGCACACAGCTTTGTCCTAGCTGTCTCTCTTCCATGCTCAACACAATAGACTACTAGTCCGTTTCTCTAGGCCACAGCAGAGTTTTGGGCCTAGGGCGCAATCTTAAGCAAGTTGCATAAAACAATCCTTCTACATGTTGTCCAGAACAAGTGAAAGGCTTCAGGCCTCACTGCTAGGCCCTCAATGCATTCCTCAGTAGGGCAAGCTCTCTCCTCTTCTCCCAAATCAGAGTTCCTTACTGCCTCTTTGCTGAATGACCCCAGAATCCAGGTCTGACAACAGCATATGGCTAGTGCTCCACCCACCCCTTGCACCCAGGCAGCCCCCCTTCTCCCACCTTTGCAGAACCCTCGGAGAGATGGGTGAAGTTAAGGCTTGCTATCCCCCATCCCATCTGGCCAGGGATAATAAAAGTGCCTGGCTATAGCAAGCCATCTCCAATGAACACACGTAAAACCAGAGAAGCCTATCGTCCAGCAATGTGGACTCAACTAAAGCACCGCATTCCAAGTGGGGGAAGGACTGACCTAAGCAAGTAAAACACACTTCCAAGAAAGATATAAAACTGAGGGTCGGTTTATCACAGTCCACCTACTAGAATCCCCAGTGATCAGCTGTGATCTGTGAGGAAGTCGGTCAGAAAGTTTTCTCAGCAGCGCCACTACAAGGGGAATAAAAGCGTTACACATTGTCCATTCATATCAGTGGCCTCTCCCTTGTTCAGGTCCGTCAGTGGACCCGAATAATGGAGAGGCGGACCGATAAAACAGCGATAACACACGGAGTCCAACGGACCCCACTGACTAATATGGAGTCCATAGTTATAAAACTGGAAACAGTCGAGGAGAAAATCCTCCTTGCGGGACTTTTTCTTCTGCCGATTTTGAGAGGGTCACTGCAACAGAGTCTCCAATGGAGACTCTGATGCAGATGTGAACCAAGTCTTAGTAACCTCTCTCCACTCTGGCTAAGAGATGAGGATCCTCTAAGAAGGTGTCCCTTTTGATAAAGTCATTACAGGGATCTCTAGTGATGGGCTCTAATCCATAGAGGCATGGGACAGTTCCAATGGAAGTGGATGGTCTATCCAAGTATTACAAAGACATGTCAGGACCTCCAAAGTAAGAAACGCTCTTTGTTGACACTCTGGTGCCTTAGGCTCAATGCACAAGACCATGTGCATGTATGGTTCTTTGAAAAAACGGATCGGATGGCATCTGTGTGCCATCTGTGCTTTCCACAGACCCGTATGTTCCAATAAATGAGACCAGATTGCCTAACGAATCATAAAAGGATATGGGCTGAGTTTTTGTGACCAAGCTTCACCACCCCCATCCAAATCACTGATCGTCAACGTCATAGTCTTAGAAATGAATGGGTCCATGTGCTAACCCTTAAAAATTGGATAGCAAATGGCCCAAAACCTATGGTGGTGTGCATGTAACTCAGCATCTGCCCCCATCAAGTAGGCCCCACATCTCCATCAGTGGCAGAAGAGAATGGAGCAATGTGTCGCTACTGTTCCATTCACGTGGGGTACTTGGGGGATTCTCTTGACCATTGAGGGCCCAAGTGGTTGGACCCCAATTAATGAGACACTTAACCCTTATCCACCGGGGATAAGGCTTGTTAGTGGGAAACCTCTTTAAATCATAAATGACAAAATAAAGCAGATAGTTGCAGGAGAGCCAAAAGGGGTGAAGGGTTAACTGTCACACCAAGGCCCCCGGGCATAGGCATAATTTGAAGCTCCTGGGCCCCAATACAGACTCTGCAATGGTGGCTCTACCTACCTACCTTGTGCCAATTTGGAATACTGGAAGATTTAATGTGGCAGAAAGACGTTTGGAGGCCCAGTAGCGACTGCTACCACTGCACCCCCCATAGCTACACCCCAGGGCCCAAGACCTCGAATACTCTGAAGGACATAAAGAGTTGAGGGGGGGCTCAGCAGCTCCCAATTCTCTTTGCCTCTCCCTACTTGTCGTCCTCTCATTCCTACAGCACTGTGAATACCAAATGAACATAAACCCTCCATATCTCAATATTAATTCACAGTATTCATATGTAAATGTTCTCTTTAGCAGGCCACCTTCTGCCAGGAGTTTCCGTAGCCATTACAACCCTACTGTGCCTATAGCACCATACAGCCCTGGATATGACCGTACAGTCCCCCCTACCGAAGCTGTAGTCCCAGAGACCAGCGACCCAATACAAGATATTAACTGTGACTATATTAGGAAATTAGAGCTCCTCTATTTCTGGTTATTTACAATGTATCCCTTTCTGTGAACACTCTATCCCAATGACACCGATCCTACCCAAACGTGGCAGGAGAAGAATCGGTTAAACAATTAAAAATACGTATTTGTGATTAATTCAAAGCCATTAGGCTTATTGCTGTCATACAATTACCTATAGAATCTCGCTTGCATGGTGTTTCCAAGATCAAAGTTAGCAGAAAGTCAGCATGTAATTAGTTTCCTGCTTTGGAGCATTAGGTAGAATTACTGCAAAGAGGCAAAACTATCGTTTTATAGGGGCCCTTAGGGGATTTATAATGATCATAGACAAATATATGCATACAATATCAGTTGGTGTGCTAAAATTTAATTTTAGTGAGGAAACGCGGTTGAAGATGATCACAATACATGGGGTTGTTCTTATTTTAATATTTGAGGATGTTATTATTAGAGAATTGTATCAAAAGATATGTCACCAGGGAGAATGTATCATTTATAAATCACTAATGAGTAGAAAACTGTTTCGCTTGAAGGTAGAAAGACATTATCTGTTCTCAATATGCATTGCTTATCAAACACAAAGAAATGATGACTTGGAGAAACGCGTGTGAACGTTGTCTTACTTGTGATTCTGATAAACAACGCGGGTAAAAGAAGCCGAACGAGCACAAAGGAGCCGTGCCAGCTGCTGTCAGCGGGGCAAATCCGTGCAAACTTGGCAGAGGCTTAATGAAGTTGACAGTAATGTTAGATTTGGCACCTACGATGATACCGATCCATGGAAAGATCATGCAGAATAGGTCAATCTTTAAATGGTTTGTATACTTTTGAAACCAATTTTTTTGTTGCTCCAATATATAAATTAACAATGTCCTGCTCTATTCTAATCTCTAGCACTGTCCTCCAGGTCTTATGTAAGGACATCTATGCCACTATGTAGTGAAAATAGCCATTGATGGAGGGTCACGTGATGCGACACTGTCTATTAGCTTATCCCACTGTAAAGCGGTGCTCTAGCTACATTATTTTTCTTGCAGATGAAGGCTTGCTACAGTAATAATGGTGGTGGTAGTAGTAATAGGAGCTAGTGCAAGCACAGCGCATTGTAATCAGTGATGCTTATACACGGGGTGTGTCATGTGGACCTTCATCAGTGGCCATTTTTGGAAAGGCTGTGGTTTGGCTGCCCTTGGAGAAGACCTGGACAATGAGCAGGATCATATACATAGATAGGAATAATACATTATCTAACTATCTCATACCTATTCTTTTGCTCTTTGTTCACATTATATATGACGTGGCCCACCACCCACCCCCACTTACGCTAGATTCACACTAATGTTCGGGTCCACATGGGGACCTGAAAGACAGAGAACTTGTCCGCTTAAAAAGCAGTTACCCATGGAGGCCACCAGAGAGAAAAGTCCTCCTTGCAGGATTTTTCTCTCTGCCAATTTTAGGTAGAATCTGCGGCAGAGACTCCAATGCAGATGTATATCCAGCCTTAGTAAATAATTTCTGTTAAAATTTCTCCTATAGCTTTATGACTGCTCCTCCTATGTCCCTATCCAGATTACATGTGTAGTCTGACCCTACAGTAAGCCTTTCTATCAACTGTCCCCTACATACATTTGTTTGGTCAGCAAGAAGTAAGGGACAAAAGGATGACATCATGACTGTAACATCAGACAACATAGGGTTTGTTTGTAGTCTGTTACCATAGAAACATGAGTCTGCACAGAAGCTGGAAATTAAAAACAATAGTTTTAGGTTTGAGACAATTGCAATATTTATTTAAAACAATTATAGAATAAAGATGGTGGACATTGTTTTTAGGGAGGTTTAACTGGAAGCTCCAGAACAGCCTTCATAATGAAAGTAATCCTATATTGGAATACTAGTATTTCTGATCAGATGTTGAGGGAAAGAAAGAAGGGTCAAACATTCTGGATTTCATTAGAGGTGTCTGGCAGAGGCTTATTCCTTTCTCCCCACTGAGGACACATGCACACCATCTTAGTGGTGACAGTCTGTTGTCTTCCTCAATTGCCACTGGATACGACCATGACTGCAGGAATTTTTTATGGTCTGGGACCATGATGTTCTTATTGTGGTCAGGTTATCTTCTCTTACATGTAGTGTCCCCTCCTGATAACCAGCCATGTGCCTTTGTGGTCGGTTTCTCTCCTGGTGCCTCCGCGATACCAGCCATAATGTCCTTATTGTGGTCGGGTTATCTTCTCATACATGTAGTGTCCCCTCCTGATAACCAGCCATGATGTCCTTATTGTGGTCGGATTATCTTCTCATACATGTAGTGTCCCCTCCTGATAACCCAGTCACAATAAGGACATCATGGCTGGTTTTCGGACAAGTCCCAAACCATAGAAAGTTTCTGCCTTCATGGTCATATCCAGTAGCAACTGATCAAGACAATAGGTGGTCACCTCTAAGGTGGTTAGAGAAAATTCTAGAAACCATGCAAAAATCTTATTTATATGTGCAAAACTGTTTAACTTTTAATTTTCTACAAATGTGATGTCCATGGAAAACCCCTTTATGTTCCTTTAAACACCTGAGCCTTGGTGCAACTGCTAACTTTACACTTCCTATAGCTACACCCAAAATTTGAGCTTTAGGGCAAAAAAAGCCAACAAGTGCGAGGGTGGCTCCACTCTTACCCTCTACAGGAGACTAGAAAGGACAAATGAATGGGAGGCTCTTACTGTATGTTCAGTGATGGAGTAACAGTTTTCTGCAGAGCCCCCTCACCCCTATATTTACCCCTGGCTACAACTTTAAGTCTATAATTGCTCTGAAAAACATATAAACAACAACACCGATACTAAAATAATAAAAAAGGGAACCAAAATATTTAACATCTCAAATTCTATATTTTTTTTCTGTCTTTTGATTCTTTGGCCTTTGATATAAAATCCCTATTCTATAATTGAAGATTTCTGCAATACATAAAAAAGAAAAGTTTATGAGCAGGAGTTTTTCTGTCTGTCCATGAAACGTTTCATTACGTTAGGTGTGCATGTCCTGATTTTCCCAAGGCCGTGCTAATGTAACCAGTTCTTTTTATATCCACAGTCTACAATATTTGACGTTATTTCTTCCTTACTTGGGAACATGCCTCCGAGTCTCAGTGTAAACACAGATGCAACATACTGTACAGCTATTTATGTTCCCTGTAAAGCTATTTTATCCACACTTTCATACATACGGGACGCGATCTGCGTGGTGTCCAGTGACAAACCGAATGACTTGTGGGTGTACAGAACCTGCCTCTGTATATTGTAAAATACAAGCAATATTGGAACAATGAAATCCATTATACCAACAGGGAATAAAAACAAAAAATAAACTCAATCCATGGTTCTTATTGGAATTATCCATTTGGGAACCTTCTAGACCAGGGGTAGGCAACCTTCGGTACTCCAGCTGTTGTAAAACTACAACTCCCAGCATGCATACTTGCTCTCCTGTTCTTTGAACTCCCATGGAAGTGAATGGAGCATGCTGGGAGTCATAGTTTCACAGCAGCTGGAGGTTGCTGACCCCCGTTCTAGATGCTCATGTGGGTCAGTTTTAGCAGTGTTGAGCATGTCCAGGCTGTTGCTTGGCAACCATAAATATGACTGGTGGGTGATAACACACTAGAGCAGTTTAAACTGTATTAGTCGCCCATAGCAACCAATCACTGCACAGCTTTCATTTTTCAGGAGCACAATACAAAATTAAAGCTGTGCTGTGATTGGTTGCTATGGGCAACTGAGACAGGTTTAATAAATCTGCCCCAGTGTCTCCATGTTTTGTGAAGACTCAGCAGGGCAGATTGTTCAAAACCAGCAGCTTCCCCTTATCCCCGCTACGTCAGGTCACTCCGGTACCAAAATCCATGCCACCTCCATGCTGGAGTAGATTTCAATGGGTGTAAATGATGATAAATGTTATGGGACCGAAGGCCCCATCGCTACCAAGCCCCCACCTTGGCACCTATCACGACCCCTTTCAGGAGAGTTGTGACGGAGGTGTAAAAAGCGCCATTTGCAACAATTTTTGTCTCGAGCAGAGACTGAAAAGTTTTATTTTCCTGTCACAAAAGCGGTAGAAGGCTGTAATAAGTGGAATCAGCTAAAGAGGGGTTTAGGGGTAGCGCTTACACCCAGGCCCTGGAGCCTGAGGGGCACAAGGCCTCACTTAAGCAGGGGCATAGCTATAGGGGGTGCGGTGGTCGCTACCAGGCCCTGGACCCTAAGGGGGCCCCTAAGGTCCCTCTGCCACACTCAATATACCACTGTTCTAAATGGCACAAGGTAGGTACAAATTTTGCATTGGGGCCCAATTTACACCTCTGCACTTAAGACACTTAAGAAGTATTATAATTGATGTATGATGGCAGGTGGGGGATTTCTTACAATTTTTCTAGTTGGCCTCATAACCGAGGAGTCGCCTAGATAAGACAAACCCTTTAGCACCAGAAATGTCTCCCATTCTAATCTTTACTATGGGGCCCCTTACCCCTAGCTCCCATATAGATTTATAACAAGCAGGGACCCCAACAAGCGAAATACAAAGTTTGACATTTCTAAGTTCCATTAAAACCCAACACATCACAGCTCATAATGGGTTAATAGACGCCCTGCCTTTGGACGCTGAATTTTTGTTTTGTTGATTTCTCTCTTTTCGGCCTAAATTTAAATCATAAAATCCTCCTGTCTTTTTGTAGGACTTTATCAGTTTTGCACTTGAAGATAAAGCAATTGTGATGCCATCAGATGTGAAGGGACTCCGCCGGCATTACGGGCCCTCGCCACCCGATATAATCTAAATTCACGGGTTGAATATTAAGCAGGTAGGCAGAAAGTAGTTTTAATTTTAATTAAATTGTTTTATAGAAAATATTACCTCTGGTGTCACTCAAGTCTCCTATTATTACGCTTCACGCCTGGCGTCTGTATATAAAACCAAATGATATACTGTACAGAATAAGATGGAGACATTGTGCAAAGTAAGTTGTCGAAAGCCCGTGACTCCATGAATATATTAGCTGATAACAATCAGCTAATGGAGGACAATAACACATACTTGCTAGGACTATAGCGTGACTTTAGAAGGATTGTACAAGTTTACAAAAAAAACATTGTAGTGGCAGCTTTGGTCTAAAAACGGTGCAACGTGTTTTCACAGATTGTGTGGGATATTGCAGCACAGCCTCATTCACTTCTGGGGCACTTATAGTTTGGTATCTGTAAGTAACCCAGAAAGGAGGACATCTGCAAACACAAAAAACATGCTAGAGAAATGGCAGTCCAGCAACAGCTCTCTGTGACTGTTGTGACTCTGTATCACTGCTGGTATAATTCCAGTGATATAATGTCACAGGGTACATTATTCCTGTCCTGTGACATCACTGTGTCTATTGTACCTGTGTGGTGTCCTGTGGTATTATCCCTGTACTGTGACCACTGTAGTGCGTTATCCCTGTACTGTGACATCACTGTGTGTATTATCCCTGTACTGTGACATCACTGTGTGCGTTATCCCTGTACTGTGACATCACTGTGGTCATTATCTATGTACATAAAAGAAACCACGGTATTCCCAGCTTTTTCATTTTCTGAACTTGTTGCCAAGGTGGTCATGTTGGGATGAGCCCCAATGTAAGTCTTTCTATGGGTTCCTATGGTTACTGTAACTCCGCTAGCTGTTTTCACAGTGTATATAGATTATCTAGAGTGTGAAATACATTAAATCTGATATATTGACTGTATCAGGCTACGGATGGTTAGGTGGATGGTCTAGTTATAGCTTTTAAAACGTGGCCCAAGTATTACAAACTATGGATCTGCTTCTTTTTGCCCTGTAATACCTTGTACAGGGCACCTGCAGTGTTATATTCATTGGCCCTTTAAATGTGCAAACTAAACAGGCACCGGGTGGAGGGTGGGTGTGATGGACAGCAAGAAGTCAAAGCTTAGAATAACAAGCCGGGCTGGGTTACATGGACTACGTATGTGAGCAGAGTCGGTGTTTATAATAAACAACTTCTAAGTGAGATTTGGCCTCGGCGCCCGCTGTTCCACCGCTAAAATGAAGGACTTGCAAAAATGATTTGGCAGCCGGGGGAAGTGGATCCACCTCATAGATTTGTTTTGTATTAAATAGCTGCCTAAAATCTTCAGAAACCCTTTTCCACCACAAACACAACAAAAGAAAACAATTTGACATTTCTCAGCGCACGTTCCAAGTGCTGATTGGCAATCTACTCCTACCAGATGTCTTCGCAACCAGCCAACAGGCTAATATTGTTGTACTGTGATCTGGCTTCCCGCGCTGCTTAATTTCACCTCTGATACGGCTTCACTTTTACACATCTAATATTAAGATAATTAGATTAATGTCGCCCATGTAATGACGCCTTCCCTTACCGCACCGGAGTCCGCCAGCCTAGCATTAACAATATATCTTCACAATTAATTTATTGGCATCCTGATTATTTTTCTAGGGAAGCGTCGCAGGCGTTGCTAGCAGAAAATAACAATAATAATAATTGTTGCTAGAAAACATCCACTCCGCTTGGACACTAAACAAAGGAAGGAAAATAACAGCTTTCTCCATTACAGGCGACTTAACATTTATGTAGGATGTGTTACAGGTCAACAGCTAGACCAGCAACTACCACATCTTCCTGCCAGTTCTGTTCTGGTGTGTATGCCAACATAGATTATTGCAGCAGTCAGTACGGCGGAAGACAAGGTCTGAATTGATCTAGGCTGAAATGAAGGAATAGAAGGACAGATAAGAACATTGATACTGGACAATGGTTGAGATGTAAGGGTTAAAAACTTTAGAGAGTTCTCCAACCATAAAGGAAGGGTGATGTCTCCTGTACAGTCTACTCTGGAGGACTCAAACTGACGATCTTTTACATTGTCACCTATTCATTTGAATGTAATACCACATTTCACCTGTAGAGGCCACTGCAGGAGGAACGTGCAGCCACCCATAGTTTCCCTCTACAAAAGCAGTTGATTGAGGGGATTTATCACTAGCGATTCACCAGAGCTGCCAAAATGGAAGAATCTATTTTCTGGGCAATTTCCTACAGCATATTAGAACATTGAGGAAAATTTACTAATTAAAGATGTGCGACCCTCCCAAAATTAATTTTGACTTTGGGTGTCTCAGGTCTCTGGTTCGTTTTGGGTCGAACAAGTTCAGATAGAACCGGAAGTGAAATTATTATACTCTGGGGTCTCTTCAGACCTCAGAATATAATAAGTGAAGGCCCAGGGAAGTTATAAAAAAACATTTATACTCACCTTCCCATATAATAATTTGCCGTAATGCACGTCGTGGTGGCCTTGTAAGTTCATCTGAGACAAATCCACAATTGTTCAGTTTTGTTAAAAAACAAACAATTTGGAATATTTGGGTTGAACCTGGCTGAAAATGAATTGGTTGACCCAACTCTATTACTAACCCATCTGCACCAGTTTTTGCATGGCTCCTTCTTGTGCCAAAACTTGGCACATTGTTCCTTCTGCACTCTGCTGAGCGGATTGTAGGCCTTGGTGGGCCAGGACGGGGACTTCTTGACCCAACAAACTTACTAGAACTCATATTAGGGAGTAGAAATCTACAGCAGTTGCTACTGGTGTAGACTTCAGTTCTGGCAAATGGGAGTGTGCCAGAGCCTCGTAATAATTCAGGGACACATACAGAAGAGCAGTCCTAAAAAATCCCCCCTCCCCTTTGATCTAAAACCTAGATATCTGACCAAAAATTGTTCAGGATATGTGTCTGTTACATGTGTACAAAAGTTTTAGGCAAGTGTGGAAATTGGCCACGCAGTAAGAACGCTTTCAGAAATAGAAGGGTTAATTGTTTATTTTTTTGTCAATTAACAAAATTAAGTGAATGAAGAAAAGAGAAATGTAAATCCCATCAAGATTTGGTGTGACCTTTGCCCTTTGGAGGAGGAGTCCTGGAAGTGATGATCCGGCCCCCACAGATACAGCCCTGATCTCATCATCATCCAGTCTGTCTGAGATGACATGAAGAGACAGAAGGATTGGAGCAAGCCTACATCCACAGAAGATCTGTGCTTAGTCCTCCAAGATGGCGGGAACAACCTCCCTGCCGAGTTCTGCCAAAAACTGTCTGCAAGTACTGAGAAGAACTGATGGAAGGCAAAGGGCAAAGGTCACACCAAATATTGATGGGATTTACATTTCTCTTTTCTCCATTCACTTTGTTTTGTTAATTGACAAATATAAACTATTAACCCTTCTATTTCTTAAAACATTTTCTTTGCTGCAAAACTTTTGCACAGTACTATTAATATAATATACACTATAAATAAAAAAATATATATTTATTATAAATACTCTAAATATATTACATATATTATATTATAAACGCTCTCTCAATATATATATATATATATATATATATATATATATATATATATATAACATATCTTACACAGATTGCTCCATAACATCATCATTGCCTTTTTTTTTCCAAGCTATAAAAATACCTAAATTACCGGCAACCCTCAAATTATATTCAATGCCAGAAAATAAAAGTTTCCTTTTCGGACAGCTTTGGCATATTACACAAATGCAAATGATTAGACTTTTATTACATTTCATTATTTGTATGACTTGTAGTTGTACAAGGATGAAAGCAAACATCATATTAGAGATCCTGACAGTTTTCACAATGTATTATCAATATATGGAAATAATTGTCTGCTCTGGGATTCTATTACATTATTGTGCATCTTTTTCATGCCTAATAAATAATGATGGATGGCTTTTATTTTCATCACCACCTGCAACCATTAAGTCACCCCTTGATTGCAGAAGACACAATAATAAAAGGATTGTGTTTGCTTGCCTGCGAGAGAATATATGCCGAGTGCTTGCGCGCTCCTGCCATTTTGTCAGCTGAAGAGCAGAGATGGCTGTTTTGATAGAATGCAAAAAATATTCTCATCAGGAAATTATATTTAATTTTTTATTTTATTTTATTTTCCAGTTGTTATATGGCGCTTGCATATTCTGCAGGTTTGTACATAGAGTCCTTCTTGCCCAGTAGCATTCTCTATAAAATACAGTATAGTTTATATTAAAGGGATTGTCCAGGATCTGAACATTATTGATACGGATGACCTATTCAGAGAATAGGTCATCGGTATCAGATTGGTCAGGACCCGACACTTGGACCCCACACCAATCGGCTATTCGGCCCAAAGCAGCCCTATTACTATTCAAGTGAATGGGAGTGCGGCTGCAGTTCCCCCAGACCTCCAGTCTGTGTTCTGTAGCAGGGGCAACTGAAACTGTACCCCGCTCCCATTCACTTGAATAGCAGCAGAGCTATTTCCGGATTTATACCTAGTAGACTGCTTCTGGCGGCTGAAACTTCTGATCGGTGCAGGGTCTGGTTGTAGTGGTGGCACCGGGGAACTGCAGCCCCACTCCCATTAATTTGAAAAGGAGTAGGGCTGCTTTGGACCAAATACCTTATATATGTCTTCCAGGGCCATATTAGCTGCTTGGTGAAGGATCCCAAAAGATCTGGTACTGACCTATCCTGTAGAGAAGTCATCACTATCAATCGTCTTCAGATCCTGGACAGTCCCTTTAACGTAGAATATATTGGAATTTATTATGAGACCTACTGGGCAGGAAGATCTATATCAGCTGCCGGAATCCATCTGCTAGGTATTTGATTGGAAGCAGTTCTGCTCCTATTCAAGTGATTGGGAGCGGGGCTACAGTTCCCTGGTGCCTCCTCTATACCCAGACCCTGTACCGATCAGCCATTTCAGCCACCCAAAGCATTCTACTATGTATACAATCAGAAGTAGCTCTGCTGCTATTCAAGTGAATGGAAGTGGGGCTGCAGTTCTGGGCACCACCACTACACCTCTGATCCCTATACTGTCATGGTGGCATGGCTGAAACGGACCACCTTGCCCAGTAGTGTTCACTATAAAATTCAATACATTCTACATTAAAGGAGTTGTCCAGGATCTGATGATGATTTTTAGTGATGACTTATCTGCACTATAGGTCATCTGTTGGGATCCTACACCAATCAGCCTTGGAAGACATATATAAGGTATTCGGTCCCAAGTAACCCTGCTACTATTCAAATATATGGGAGTGGGGCTGCAGTTCCCCGGTGCCACCACTGCACCCAGACCCTGCACTGATCATCCGTTTCAGCCAATGGAAGCAGTCTACTAGGTATACGGCCAGAAGTAACTCTACGGCTATTCAAGTGACTGGGAGCGGAGTGCAGTTCCAGGTGCCCCTGCTATAGAATACAGGCTAGAGGTATAGTGGTGGTGCTGGGGAACTGCAGTGACCATTCTGGGTTACTATAGATCAGCTTTCATTTCCCTCCCCCTGTCATAAATAGAAATACTGCAGCTGCATCCCCCCTCCTCCTTCCTGCTTCACCTTGTCTTCCATGTTGTACTTTAGAGAATTGTTTTTAGTAAGGGTAATTGGCACCACAGGCTGTTGGGATAGGATAGGTCATCAATATTAGATTGGGTCCAACTCTCTGCACCCCACCAATCTCACAGGGCCTTGGCACTAGGGCAAGCTGTTTCAATATTTACATCAGCCTATACTGTACAACGCTGTAGTTTTGTAGTGGCTATGCTTGGTATTGCAGCTTTACTCCATTCACTTCATGATTGGGTCCTAGTCGGACAAACACTGTATGCCCTTCAACTAATCAATGGGAGTTCTCAGAGTTGGAACTCCACCATTCTATACCACCTAACTTTCAAAAAATCGCAAATTTACGTATAGTAAGACCCACTTCCGTGCCATCCATACAGTAAAAAAATGCCCCTATAGTGGCCCTGATATTGTTTGCCTTCACATTATAATGTCCTCCAATTGCACCCTCAGTACCCTCCAGTAGCTCCCACAGTATGCTGGATCAAATTAAAAAAAAACCAAAGAAAAACTAATACTCACCTCTCCCCATTCCCCTACTGTTCTCGATGGTATTTTCTCCCCGAGACTTCAAGGGGCAGTTGGCGACAGTAAGTAACATTAATACATCACTCCTACTGATCCAAAAACACCAGGAGCAGAGACTGGGGCAAATTGTGAGGCAGGGAGTGGACACAGTTGAAATCGGAACATACCTCCCGCTGACCGGGACAGGACCTGGAATCTGGGACTGTCCCGCTGAATTCCGGGATGGTTGGGAGGTCTGTCAATCTAATACTGGCCTAAGGATAGACCATAGATTTTAAAATCCCACCTACCCATTTAATGTAATTTTTTTCTACTCATCTTATATTTGTATATGAAAAGGATTTTGATGCAGCAGGGTTCATCCGGCACATGGACCCCCCTCCCATATAACAGGTGCTGTTATTGTTCCAAACTTTCAGTCCACGATTTTCCTCACACTTGTCTTGCTTCATAACACTTCCCTGGTTGTAAACTATAATGTGTCTGTGAGCGGAGGTAAACAGCGGAACATTGAAATCAATCTTTTTGATTTCCAATGTCATGACAGTGTAAGTAATATGGAGCAGAAACTGCCAACATTCAGTAAACTAGAATGAAAAATGTTTACACACTCGTCTTTGGAAATGGCTACAGATATATGACAACAAGTCATGGTTTCCGAGCCCTCGCTTCCTTCTGTAATATATTTCCCTTGTGTCTTTTGCTGTTGTATTAAACGCACTTCGGGGTTTAGGCAAAGAATACAAAATACCATAAAAGTTTTACAATTATGTCTTGTGAAATTAAAGAAATCTTATATCAAGGGGACAACAATTGTCCTTCTGCGTCCTCACCCCATTTAAATAAACAACCCCAACCCATATGCCCAGGCGAATTTTAGGAGGTTGCAAGCAGGGCCGATTCTAGGTTATCTGCTGCCTGAGGCAAAAATTGAAATGGCGCACAGCTTGAACTTCCTGCAAATTCTGACGCACAGAACTTGCGCAGCACAAGCGAAAAGAGGGGAGGCACAGGGCCAGAAAATGGAGTGGAATCTGAGGCGGAAGTCTGCCTTAATTCTTCCATGTGAACGGCCACTAATAGTTCCCCCACAAATAATAGTGCCCCCCCCCATTGGATGAAAGTGCCCCCACAGGTAATGGTACCCTAATAGCACTCATAATTAATGCTATTACCCATTGCCCCACAGGCAATAGTCTCCCCCTTACATAAGTTATGTTATTAACTGTTGGGGGAGGACTATTACAGTAATACCAATAACATGTGAAGGACCCGGGACCTTTTCTGGCACCCAGGATGTGTGCATCTTTTATCCTGCTCCCGATAACACAACTCCAGCTTTATGGTACTGCTGGGACCTAGGATCAGAATAGAAGATGTACACCTCCTTGGTGCCAGAAAAGGTCCTGGGTGCCACATAAGTGAATGGTAAGTAGGATATGATTATAAATGGGAGGTCACTCGGAGGCATCTCTAATGCTGTGGGGGCAGTGAGAGATATGTGCAGGTCACGGCTCAGGTGCAGTTTGGCATTCACTGTCTCTATCTGACCCGCCCGCTGCTGCCCCCTCAGGGACTCCGTCATCTGCTGCCAAAGGCGAGATACTCAAGGCAGCCCTGGGTTGCAAGATAGGTTTCCCGGACAAGTGCCCATTTCCTTGAAGGCTACTCAAACGTAGGTCCACCAAAACTTTATTTGAGGGCATGTCACCAGAAAACCAGTTTTCATGTTTAAGCATATTTTTAGAATTTTAGATGCATTTTTTTTTTTTTTTCATGTCACTAGTAGAGATGAGCGAACCGATTCGACCAATTTGGATTGAACCCAAAAGTTTTGGGTTCGTCCTGAACCAAAAAGTTTGGGGGCTCATCAACTGTGAACCTGAAGTGAAGTTATTATAGCCTGGGTCTCTTCAGACCCTAGAGTATAAGAATAGGCAAAGACCAGCAGTGACTCCTGTGTGACGTCATGCACCCAGGGTCACTGATGAGGCCTGTGATTGGACCTCAGAGGTCACATGGGGTGCGCAGAGTGTCAGAGTATAATAATTTCACTTTTGGTTCTATCCAGACAACTTCAGCCTGAAACAAATCGTTTGGCGAAAGCGTCCGAAGTAAAATGAATCTTAAGTGGTCAACTGTAGTCTATGGCCCAAATTTACTATTGTGGTTACAACTAGGCACTGGCGTAAATGTGGCTCATCCTGACACATCTATTTTGTGTTAAAAATTTTTTGACTTGCTACATATATTGATGTGAATTCTCTGAAAAAGGGGGTGTGGTTTAAATTTGCCACGATGCAAATCCAAAATTGTGTTGTAAAAATTCTGGCTCAAAGTAATCTACTTGGTGTAAACTTAGGCTAAATTGTCTAAAGATTCACCAGATTTATCATCCCGCATCAGTCCCTGCGATAGATCTAGTGTATTTTTCAGACTACCTGTTTTCACTTTCTACAGTGCCACCACAGGGGAAATAAAGTATTACACTTGAATCAATGGGTTGACCATGTAATGCATGGTCATGGCAGGTCCTCCAAGAGCAAGAGACGCTCTTTGTATCCAGCTAATAGATGTCGGTTAATCCCTTGTGCTAACTCAACTCACAGAGCAGTGGTCTAGGCGATAACAATATACAATGTCAACATGGTTTCGAAGAATGGTAGAAATTACGTAAGTCTTGGTGAAATCTGAATATATAAAAAGCTATCGATGTGAGATTCACCTCTAATGAGTACAGTAAAGACTGGATGGATTTGTAGTTCAGCTTGAGTGAAATTTAATTAGACAGTGATGAAGAGAGAGAACTCGGTGTCTGCTCCAAGACTGTTGATTATCAACATCCCCCACTGCTCCTTTTAATAGGAAGCTCGGTGTCATGAAGCCGGGTACAGTACACATCTGTTTTTCCTTCCTTTTGGGTATTATAGATAATGTTGAATCATAATTAGTAATACAGTCGCCTCATTTGCATTATGTTTCATTTGTTGCATTTCGGAGCAGAGATTTTGAGAGAGAATTTAAAGGGGACGGGTCTCTTAAACATTTGGTGATGAAGGGGGTAACTGTAACTAAAAAGGGTGCAGGGGCTGAGATTGCACCCAAGAACTAGAGCATAAAGGACCCCAAATGTAACTGTATACTAAAAAATGACACAACTTTGTGTACAAACTGTGTTTGAATTCTATGCAGTCCTTTTTTTATACCATTTTTATTATTTAAAACCAGATCGATTACTTTAGTCTAATAATTTTTTATTTTCTGATTGTAGATTTTTTTTTTTTCTGTACATGATTATGGGGGCAGCCATCTTGTCTGAGCTTCTCTGCTCTGTTAACAGCATGTAGGGATATACTTTACAGCATAGGCATGACCATAGGCAGTAATAGTCTGGAGATGACTCTCTGAGGTCTGTGAGAGAGTGTTCTAGACATATTGTGTGCGTAAAGGGGGAGGAGGCAAGTTGTGACATCTGTTGTCAGTAGTGGATGTAATAATGGATCAGTGGTGTTATCTTCTATTGTAACACTGTCTGTGATTTAAATGAGGTGACTGCTGCAAAGAAACCCCCTACAAAATTGGCAAGTAACTTTTTTTTATTATTAGGCTTAGTACCCTGAAAGAAAATTGCAGGATATAGTACAAAAAAAACCATAATGACATTAATGAAATGAAATCCTGCCCTGACTGTTACAGCAGTTGAGTAGAACATGGAGGTCAGGATGTCTAAGGGCTTGCCATACACCCTGATGATCAGTACAATACATCTGATCTGTAATGATTTAAGAAAAAGACGCAGTTTTAGTGCAAAAGAGTATGGTAAGAGGTTGTAGGAGGTCATGTATGCCTTCTATGCTCCGCTATTCCTACACTCCAGCTAAAATACCTTTCCAGTCCAGGAGTGCCATTCAAGAGTACCAGTCACTACTATCGGCCTCCATTCTCAAGCCCTTCCATCTGGTCCTGGTATAACAAATTGTTCTACTCATTCCTCCCATGTGTCATAAGAGTCATCAACCTGCCATTGTTCTCCAGATCTTTGCCCCGCCTAGGACCCATATGAAAATCTGACCAGGCCAACAGGTGCACAAGTTTTAATAGTCCAGTTATCACAGCCATGTCTTGTATTAACCCAGGACCTCCATTCTAGTAAAGTGCCATGATCCCTACAGTCAGACAATTGGCGGTAGTACTGGTAGTCCAATTGATGGCATATCCTAAAAGCTCCCATAGAGCAAATTCAGCTGAGCCAGTGAAATTGGCTTGACTGGCCAACCATCTTATGTGTTTGGGGGTCTCCTGGGAAAAGCTTGAGCTTGTTTAAATTTCAATGCCCAGTTCCTTGGTTTTCCAGCTGCCACCAGGGGTACCTTATAGTAGAATCCCCCTCACCATCCTTGACACAATGAACATCTAACATGCAGGTAGTGGACACAGCAACAACATCTAAATAGGGTTTGAAAGGGTTCTTTACTGAAACTTGGAAAAGGAAGAACATTTTTTTGGACAGGGGATAGAATTGCAACCTTATAAAGTAGCTAATAGTCACTACCGGTCTTCAGCTATCTAGTCCGATGCAAAGGGAGTCTCTCTCTTCCTCAGGAAAGACACATAGCAATGATATTGGGGCTGCTTCTACTACCTGAACCCTACCATACACTTTCTGGGTTCCAATACACGGTTTCACACTTTTCCCATCTCGGATTCCACTCCAGCTCCCCACCATGACACTCTGTTGTCCAATATCTTCTCAGTTGGTTTCCTCGCTTGCATGGGGAGGAGTTTTGATCCTCTGTGTGCCAAATGAACTGTACATGACAACGACCAGAGTTTTACCATCCTAGTGTTTTACCCACTTCGGACTCCCACTCATGACGTCTTCCGTGTCAGTAAGACCAGTGCCCATTAGTGTTCCATTAGTGAGTTACACACCAAATTACAAGTGTACATGTGTAGGGGGGCAGTTGGGGAGGACCTCATCAATATCAAAGCCTGCGAACACCCTTTGACTACAAATCTAGACATACAAAGCTTACATTTGTTGACTCTCTCGAGCCTAGACCGTTCCCCTTTAATATACTCTCCAACTCCATAAAACCGGCGTCCTCCAAACTGTTGAATGAAATATTTACTGTTTGCCCATTATTTCTCATCACCGCTCTCCATGCACAATCCACCAGAGCCCCAGCTGAGAGCTGCTCTTAGATTCCTCCTATCAATCACCCACGTTAATGATTTACAGAATCCGAGTTAGTTTGTACACACATCATAACTACCGTAATTATCTCCTCTCGAAAAAAAAAAAAAAAAAAATTGTCGAAATCCAGGAAGCAATATTTATACGGAGGGTTTTTATAACCTTCTTTTAATTACGCTTGCAGTATTTAGAGCTGGATTGTAGCACTTGAATAATAAGCTCCGCCATCATTTGCGGAACATTTAAGTTCTTAGAAAGGAAGACGAGCATTAATTTTGTTTAGTTAAAACAAGCTTTGCTTTGGAACAGCAGGTGGTAATTGAAACAAAACAAGGCCTCATTAGGAGAACGTCTGGCGCCCATGATACAAACAGAGAACACTACAAAATTCCAAACACAAGAGCCCTGGAATAAAGTGGTCATCATCTAATTAACAGAACATGTTTTAATTACCGGCTAAACCATGCAGCGCAGTGTGTCAATTTAACTGATGTGCTAAATGCCAGTTTACAATATCAGAAACAGACAAATAATTCCAATCTAATTACATGCAGCTCTATTGCACACCAGCGCCTGAAGCCCATCTTAATAAACAAGGGGTTTTTTTTTTTTTGTTTTTTATTTTAATTTTTTTTTTTAATTTATTTATTTTTTTGCATTTCGAATACCCTGAATAGCGAATACAGCGGCGCCGTTAATTGCTAAATTGTAACGTTGGGAGTTTGCCAGCTTTGACTATTAAAATGGGCTCTTGTGTGAATTGCGGTTGTTCTACGGCGCTTTAATTAGAATGAAATGAGACAAAGATCTGCTTGTTATTGCTGCAATTCAATATATGTAAATAAGATAAGTACCTAATGATTTTTGTTGTGTGTAATTTTTTTTTTTCAGGGTTTCAGGCTTTTTTTTTTTTCTCTTTTCTGTTTTTGCAATTGATGTGTATGGTTAGAAAGGGAAAAGGAAAGACCTTGGTGGTTCAACTAGACCAGGGTGTAGTCCTAAAGGGGTATTGGCGCAATTTGTGGAGTAGGCAGGAATTTATACAAGGTGCTGGACCAGAGTATCATTGATCTATTCATGTCATGGTCTATGGTCTGGTTTACTTGAGTAGTGGTAAGGAAGATTGTAA
Source organism: Leptodactylus fallax (assembly GCA_947044405.1). Classification (NCBI taxonomy): domain Eukaryota; kingdom Metazoa; phylum Chordata; class Amphibia; order Anura; family Leptodactylidae; genus Leptodactylus; species Leptodactylus fallax. The sequence goes on along the minus strand of CAMRHE010000672.1, from coordinate 632,242 downwards.
TGCAGTATTTTAAGGCTAAGTTCACATCTGCATTGGAGTCTGCGTACGAGACTCCGCCGCAGATTCCACTTAAAATGAGCAGAGGGAAAAGTCCTTCAAGGACTTTTCTCTCCGCTCATTTCAGTATAAAACTGGGCGGAAACCGGAAGACCCCATTATAGTCTATGGGGTCCGCAGTTTTCCGCAGATAACTGCTTTTTATCTCTCTTTCGGGTCCCCATGCGGACCCGAATGCTAGTGTGAACCTAGTGTCAGACTCGGGGCACCTCTGGGAGAAAAACTATTTCCTCAAGGCAACCCTACCAAATAATTTTTACCAAAAGACAAAAAACATCCTAAGGACGCCGATAACGTCGCATGGAGGCAGGCAGTCATCCTCCCAACCAGTGTTGCGGCCCCCTGGTAGGTTTCCAAGGCACTCCTGTTGTGAGTCACTGTTGTAATGTGTGGGTCTGTGTGAGACTGAGGAGGGGTCACCTACAGAGGTTTACCTATCCTGAGAGGGCAGCAGTGCAGCTATTACACCAAGTAAGGCCTTAGAGTGAAGTTCATGGAGTGGGCAGCGAGTTACCAATGACCGATAGTGTTTTGGGGGTTGAAGGTGATGTGACGTAGGTGGGACTGCCAGAATTTGGTGTAGGCCCCATCGTGGACAGTGGTGATCGACGTGTTATTAAGTCATATGGATTACTTTGCAGAGTCCACTGGTGGTGTGTAAATAGCCAGCCCAGTTTTGGAGCTGGTGTTGGTGGAGAGTGGAGCTTAAACCTAGGGGGGGGCTTTAGGTGGGTCCTAGAGATGTTAGCAAAGATCGCTGTTGGAAAACTGGTGTGACAACTTTGCTAGAGACCGGTTGCTTTGCAATTCTGAGATCTGGTCTGGTGGTAAAAACCTAAGATGTGGTCTGTTGGTGCAGGCCTGAGGTGTAGCCTGGTGGAATAGTCCTGAACTAGATTGTACTGTGGAGACTATGAAGAAATGTGGTGGTAAATTGGGTGTTTGTGTGAAAGTCACAGTCCTGGTGTAACTACTGCCTGAGTGTCAGAACATGGTGCAGAACTGAGACATAGTCTGGTTTGTCCCCAGGTATGATTGCCTACAGGATGTGATGTGGAGGATAGAACAGCTTGCAACGCAGAGGATTAATAAATTGCAACAGATTGGTGTTGTAACCACCAAAGATTGTTGCACCTTTGAACGTGATAATGACCAATACACTTGAGTGCCATTGTATTTACAATTGTGTTGGAAACTTTTTTGCAACTTTTTTAGTCTGTAGTTGTCTTCTTTGTTAAAGGAGAACATGACAAGGGAAGGGGAATCATCCCAAGCTGGTCAACTGAGAAAATCCATTGTATGAGTGGGTTTAAGAGTGGGAAGAAAACTGAGTGTTAGGGGTCAGTGATGAAATACAAACTGTTCACTAAGGATCTCACCATAGACAGTATGTCTAAAACCTTTCTGCACCCATTGCCCATATTTCCTGCACCCTCCCTACTCACACGTGAAAATCCTGTAGAGCTTAACAGAAGCTCTAAATACAAACACCATTATCTGTGTACAGCGTCTTCTGGCGTGTTTACCTATGTGCACCACACCTGTGTACTCAAGAAGATCAAACAATGACATAACACTGAAGAAATGTCAGAGTTTCTGTCCGCACTTCCTGAGTCTGAGACAAAGAACAGACGTTGCAAAAAGCAGAACAACTCAACTCATTGCAAATAGTGTAAGAACTAAGAAGAAGTCCACATGGCTACAGTAGGAGCAGCGTCTACCTACAAGATATATAGTAATACAGATCTGTACACCTGAAGCCCCCCTCCTCATATGGCCACAAGTATCTTCATATAAAATGATATGCTTGTATGACTGATAAAGAAATCTGATAATTTTCAGACCAGACAGATGGATAGTCAGAACTGTGACCATTTTTGTTAGGCTGAAGAAATGTGGCATCAAGTTTAACAATACTGTTCTTGTATATTGATCATGGAGGTCTTATATGGGTCATGCTGGCCTTACAGACTATGCTGGCCTTTCTACATGCTTATTGTGCTGGTCTTCCTGGATAATATCCATGCTGGCCTTCTTGTATATAGCGCATGCCTGCTTTTTTGTATACTAATTTATTTTTTTTATGCTGGCTTTCTAGAATGTAGATTATATCAGTCATCTTGTATGCTATTCATGCTAGTCTTTTGTATACTTGCACCTGTGGGGTCCCTCCGGCATACTAGTCCCCCAAGATGGGATGTCAATATGGCGCTCAAATGGCAGGTGCTATGCTTCCTCTCCACTGCAGCCAACACGCCATTTCTCTGGTTGGCCCACGTGGTGCCACCAACCAGACACTCTGCTCCGTGCAGCTCATCAGGAGCTCCACCAGTAAAGAAAGGACACACACTGGACATCTGGTTCACACTGTGGATCACTCTTTACTGTACTTGGTGAAATACAGTTGGTTCTGCTAAAACTCTCATAGTAGTGGAGACTGGTAACTTGTGAAGGCCTCCAAGCTACGGCACCAAATGACACGCTTCTACTGTCATGAGGGATGTACCTCCCTCCACTGGAGATCCAGAGCTCCCACTCACAAGCATCGGGCGTAGGTGACACTCCTCTGGGTGCGATCAGATCATAGGGTTCTCCCAAGTTGCCTGGCCAGATTGGTTACTGCTTCCTCCAAGCAGCCCTCCAACAGGAGCTATCTCCTTCGCCAGAGCACATGATGATGTATAAAACACATCTAACATAGTAGATCATGATACAACATATCCAGTAAACTCTGCCACTATAGACTTATTGTGTTTGCCACCTTGATTATGGATCATGCTAGATATATTGTATACTGACTGTGCTGCCCATTTTGTGTAGTATTTATTCTGGCCACTTTATATCCTGGTTAAGGTGGACTTCTTCCATAATAATTATACCGACCTCAGATACTGGTAAGGCTAGCCACCTTCTATAATGATTTTGCCAATGTACTGGTTATGCTTGTCATCTTCTATAGTGGTTATGCTGGCTTCCTCGTATATACTGGTTACGCTAACCTTCTTGTATACTGGTTATCCTAGCCTTACTCTATAGTGATTGTTGACCTTCTCATATACTGATTATGATCTTCTATATTCATTATACTGGTTAAGCTAGTCATCTTCTATAATGATTGTTCCGGCCTTCTTGTATACTGGCTATTCTAATTCCATAGTTATGCTCGCCTTCTCGGATAGTCATCATAGGCACGTTATATCCTCCATTGCTGTTTCATCTGCTTTGATAAACCTGTGTTGTGCACATTTCGTTGTCACTTACAAAAGCCCATTGATCTTTAATATTAACAGTGTTTGCTGCTCTACGTCTTGGTTGACATATCAAAAGATGGATGGAAACTCTCCCAACATGAATGTTGTCTGTACATGATTATTTAATTTTGCTTCTATATCATCCATTATTTTGTATGATTAAAATTGCAACAAGGCTATCTTTTAATAATATGCAGGAAATATGCCAGAAATATGTGGATATTCTCTTTCATCACATTACCACCTGTGGCCTCTTCACCTTAGAAAGTCAAGATTCATGTAAACCCATGACAGTCGGTGCAGATCTCGCAATGTGTTGGTTCACAGCGTATTTCTAATAATTGCACTTGCAAGGACAGGAGGACGAGACCTTCACAATTTATTGTATGTAGTGATTTGCCTATTGAAGGGGTCGCCCAGTTTGGAAAATCCATTTTCTTAAACAATTTTAGGAAATTCTGAGTTAGTGGGGTGGAGGGGTCCTCTGTTCAGGATCCTCATCATGTCCGTAGAGTGGAGAACAGTTACAAAGAGTGTGTCTCGCTCTGGAGGACCTGTCCTGTGCTGTGCTGCATTATACAGACAACCGATTGATTTGAATGGACACTGTGTAATGCTTCATTTCCCCTGTGGTGGCGCTGCAGGGAAATTATATTTTGACTGTTTGGTTTCTCTTTGACAAATTATTGTCTAAGTGATTGTCTAAAGATAAGAACTAGGGATAAGCCGGGTTTGCTACAAAATTTTCCAAAAGTTTGGATTTGGCCGAAAACAGAATTTTTGGGGCTCCTCATTCACAAACCACTATTATACTCTGGGGTGTCTTCAGACCTCAGAATGTTAGAAGTGGAGGCCCAGGGGAAGCACAGCGACATCATGATATTTGCATCTAAGGGTCATGACATTGGTGTGTTTCATGTGATTGATTGAGGCCCATTCACAGGCCTCAGTGGTCCCCCGGGGTCACTGATATCATTCAGGATGCTGCAACAGAGCCCAGTAGAGACGAGCAAGACCCCTGGGCCTCCGCTTATTATACTCTGAGATGTGAAGAGACCCCAGAGTACAGTAATAGCAGTTCTGGTCACAGAAAACTAGTTTAACCCAAAAGGAAACTGCTGGATGAACCTCATGAATATTCACAAAACGAATCTCGCGAGGTTCGTCCAACACTACCTCTGTAAAGGGAAACTGTCAGTAAGTTTGGAAACATTAATCCAGCATTTGCTTATGCTTAGTGCCCTACACTTGCCTATTTAATGTCTGCCTGCCCCAGAGATGTTCAGAAAAGCTTTCTTACTAATATATATGCAGGTTCCCTGGGTCTCCATGCTTACATTTGCAGACTCAGCCCAGTGCCTGAAGTCTCTGCAAACTTCCTGCCCTACTGCGGCTTCAGCTCTCTGTCACTGACTACCCGCTACTCCTTCCACATGTCCATAGAGTAGAGCAGAGTCAGTCTTGTGACCAAGAGTCAGAGAGTCAGTAGGTAAGGCAGAGGAAGGAGACTTCAAGCCTCCCCAGCTGTGCTCTGCAAATGTAATCTTTGGAACTACAGAGGTCCTGTATATGCGTGTGTATATGCGTGTGTGTGTGTGTGTGTATATATATATATATATATATATATATAAAATATATTTATTTTATTTATTTATTTATTTTTTTTGTGAGAAAGCTTATTCAGTGCAGTAAATGCACTTTTAAGCTTTACTTTTCCCTGCGTAACCCTTTTTAATGCTTACCAAGAGGTTCCTCTAGGCACTTGTGTAATGCAGTGATGAAGGCAATGTCATTACACCTTGGCTTCTCTATGCATGTGCTTGAGTGCCGCGCATGCGCAGTGAAGTAAGACGCATTCACTTAACCTTGATTACAAAGAGCACCAGGAATTAGTGAGACGGGGCCACAGTCTCAAGGCTAAGGCATTCCTTAAAAAACCTCTTGGCATAGGCAGGAACATCCTTGGTGCAGTAAATACTTCCCACTGAATTGGTTCATGCTCACACTCAGACAAGTAGTTCAGTGCTGATCCCTGAGCAACTCTTTACCCTGTCCATTATACTTTATGCAGCTGAAAGGACAGAATGGTGGCTCATAGGTTACTACTGTTGTCCTACAGCATTGGGGTCTTGGGGCCAAATCTGAGCAAGGTCAAAAAAAAAGCTGTGAAAAATTTAGATTGCAAGCTCCTTCGGGATGTGGGTTTATGACGATCTCTGTACAGCACTACAGACTATGTTGGCGCTCTATAAGTAACATGAATAAACAAGCCTATACGTAATATACAATAAAATGGATAAACAGTTAAAAGCCATTTGGCATGTAGTCATCTAACTTTTGCAGACAGAAAAAAATACATCTCCACACCGCAGCCATTTCACAGAATCAGCCGCCGTCTATTCCTCATCAGTCTCCACTTTCAAATGGCCAATTGTAGGAGCCCCAGACATAATATATAAAAAGGATGATCAAACATTAGCACAAGATCAAGACAAGGAGACATGAGGTAATCAAACTTTATTCCTATTAAAAATGGCGGACACATTGTAGCACCATACCATGTAATTAAAGTGAATAGAATGAAAGGAGTCGAAGGTCAAACTCATTGTGAATACATTACGGTGGGGGGAGTGAAATCCCACCTGCTATAAAACAGGTTTCTAGGAAAACTTGTCGAAATTCACACTAATGAAATCTGCCATTGTCGGAGACATCTTGAATGAAAACAATGAGCCTTGGATTTTTTTTTTTCTTTTTTAAACATCGTCATTGCAATTTAATTTTTTTTTTTTGAGATTGCCTTCAAAGTATGACAACAAACGCCCACGTTGCAAATGTCAATAGACCACTTGTCGGTACTTGGAGAACCAGGCAACAAGTGGATCGCTCGGCTGTTCACAGCAGCACAGCAGAAAGCTTTCACAAAGCCATCTGTATGTTCCTCCAGGTTGGGAAAAAACCCTATGAAGGAACAGGCCGGAACAGTATGAAAATGAGTAAATATATCCTTGTTAACATATGGAAATGCAGAAACACCTTACTTATAGGGTTTTATATCTGAAAAACGTGTTGGAAATCAATATGTACAGAGAATGTAGAAAGCAAAAGCATGCTGGTTATGTAAAGCAAACAAAATTACAGTAATTCATCCTAAATTATATTGAGCAAAAATGCTAATACATAAAAAGCAACCTTCAAAGCGGCCCTCCGGTTCACGGTAAATGCATAATGCATTGTTAAAATACCTGGTGCCCTCCTTTTTAACCCTTTAATGCCGCAGGGTAGTTTTGTCATGAAGATTTTGTTTTTCATATTTTCAATCTCCACCTTCTAAAATTCCTAACTTCTTTATTTTTCTTTTAATGCCATGTGTTGTATCTTTAGTTAGCATCATTTTGGGCTCATATAATGGAGCAGTTTGGCACCAGCCTTAAATTTTACTTTTTACATAGGCTGGGGGAAGTGGAAAAAAAAATTAAAAAAAATCATAGTCTCCTGTCCCTGGCGCTCATGTGTCCGCTCAGCGCAGTCCGGTCCTTCTGCTCTGCTGTCTTCTTGCAGTGGAATTCCTCCCCGGCTGTGGCGTCCCAGGTCCCTTCCACTGGAGCCACTGATTGGCCTCAGCAGTGACCGCTCAGGCCAATCAGTGGCCTCAGGTAGGGACACAGGATGTCACAGGCAGTGACGTTTCGTGTCCCTCACTAAGGCCACTGATTGCCTCAGCGATCACATGCAGCGGGGACTTCCGCCAGAAGACAACAATGGACCAGGAGGACCGGACCACTCTGGGAGGCATAGTAGTGAGCTAAACGCAGAATTGGGAATTTGGTGCATGAAAGGGCCACGTTAGTGCCAATCTATGCCAGAAAATAGATAGGATTATAAATTTTCCCGAATTTTTTTTTTTTTTTATTGGTTTTTATAAATGTTTTGAACAGTCAATGTGAAAAAAAAACCCCTACAAATGTTATTTTTTGTGTGTAGGGTGCTCGCTCTGCAGTAATCATGCAATTATGGCCATGGGCCGTATTTATTTTTTTATTTAATGTTTTCCTGCTTTTACTAAAATTACTAAAATAGCCATTATGCTATTTGCTAGGAGGCGCCATATTCTGATGTCCATAGCTTTATTTTTTTTTGTTGACTGAGATATGTGAGAACTCTTTTTTTTGTGGGGCAAGTAATCATTTTTTTTTTGGTACCATTTTCTGGCATGAACAACTTTTTGATGACTCTTGCTTTTTTGGGGGGAGGCTCAGTATGCCATAATAGTATGGCACAGAGCAGGAATGATTTAATTTTTCTGACAGTTCACCAATTCCCAGTCCCTCTTCACAAGAGTGGACGGTTCGAGCCTTTCATGGATCCTATCAATAGAATAGACAAACCAAGCCACAACAACACACAGGAATAGGGCCTGCTCCATATTTTTGTGTCTCGGTCCTACAGCCCCCACACTGATCGGTAAAAACTATGGTTGTGTGCATGGGGCTCTCCTTTGATGCTACCTAGACTATGCTATAAACACTGTGCAGTTGGCCCATTCATGAACAGGGAGTGTACCTCAAACTTCCAAAGCACAGTGTGCACAGAGTAGTCTGGGAATCTGGTGGCCATTTTACAGAAAGGAGGGGGGGGGGGACTAGAAATCAGGAGAATTGAACCAAAAGGTGGGTAATTATGCATTATTGTTGCACTTTTATTGAGAACCAGAAATATTACTTTTGTCTTTGCGTGTTACAAAAAAAGTCTTAAAAGCAAAAAAAACAAAACAAATTTGAGTCATGAGTGCCCAATATTCAGCCATTCAGCCCAAGTGTTAGAGCACCCACCCACTATAGATTTCTGGTTGTTCCAGTTCAATATTGATGGGACTTAATGGAACATGAAAGTTAGAAGAAAAGGGAAACATGGCAGCCATTTTCATTATATCCTCCACTTTTCTGTTTTCCAAAAAGTCAAACATTTTCCAGAAGACTCCATTTTGTCTACCATATCCTCCTCCTAACCAGAGAATAGACTCTTAGAAGATTAGGTCTGGGTTAGACGCTTTTGCCTCTAGCTGGTTGGTAGTATAAACCCTCCTACTGCTCTCATTGTGTAAAGCTAGCCATACACTATAGATAACTGTTGGCCGAATTCAGCCAACTGCTGTTCTGTCTGATCCCTCCAAACCCGTGCACTTTGTTCTAAGCTTAGCATGCATGTGTCTTCAATAGGGCAGTAAATCACTGCCAAATACCTCTGGTGACTTCTCTTCCCTGAGAACATAATTGTCAGGATTCTCTATCCAGCTACTGCACCTTTAACATTACCTGGACAACCTAAGAAGCTTTTGCAGTTCGAGGCTTCCTGACATGGTCCAGTTAGCAGCAGAGGAGGCCTATATAAGGCCACGCCCTCCTGACTTATGAGCAGACTATTAGCTCTGGTTGCTGTCTGCTAGTTTGCTACTTCAGTTTGCTCCTGACTTTGTATTGATACTCCTATACTGACCTCTGGCTATGTTTTTGGATTCCTCTCTGTCTGGATATTTTGGTTTTGGCGTTCCCGATTTGGATTCAATTTTTAGCTTGTTGACTGGATCTGTCTCACAATTTGGTTCCTCATCGCCCTTTTCAGCTCCTGACCTGTGATTTTATGACCGTTCTCTGTCCCTGTGAGTAAGTGTGTGGATTTGGTGTTTGGTTTCTGCGTCAGTGCATCTATTTGTAGTACGCTTTTCTGTTTTGGTGACATTTCCGGTCTCCAGATTCAGCCAAAGTCCATCTCTTCTTGCGAGGAGCTCAGGTGAAGGCGGCTGGTCTTGGCTCACAGAGGTGTGTTGCATTTAGGTAGCATATTCTACTGCTCGCAGTTGCCAGCCCATTTCTGCTGCTGCTCTCCTCTCGGCCATCGGGAGAGTCAAGATACCCCATACTTGATGGTTGACTTGAGAGGAAAATGGTTGGATCCAGCCAACATTGATGCATATACTTAATGCTCCTCTTAGGTAAGTTTAGTGTTGCTATAAAGGTGGCCATTGGACATTTATTGGAGGGTACCACCTAAATTGGCTGAATGTGTCAATACATATATGACTTCTAAAACCACCTTCAGACCATATAGTCAGGTTAGGCTTCCTTTACCTCTTAACACAATGGTTATCTAATGTGTGCAGTTCTTCATACAATATTCATTATCTAGCAAGATTTATTAACTTGCATGACCCAAACTAGAATAAATCTATGAATCTGACGTATTACAACCCCCTGACTGGAGGGGGGTGCCATGGAGACCACAAGGACTGGGCAAGTTTGTTTCACCAATGTAACCAATGAAATACATTTCTCTTATTTTCTCTAATTCTAGTGATCAATGTAATAAATGAGGGGTGAACAATATAATAAGAATAATAAGAAATGTTGGAATTAGTGGTGAGATAATATAAAAGTGTTAATAGAGTGGAGATTAATGTGATAACCCTGGTAAGTAGATGCGGTGTGATTTTACTCTATCACCTATATGAAGATAAATAGGTATATTTGCAGAGAGTAAAATATAGTACAAAGGGGCCTTTTCTGCTGGTTCAGAGTTAAAGAGCATGCAAAAACCTGCAAATATAAATCACCAAGTTAGATAAATCTGTGAAGCTATGTGGAAATATATGGACAATGTAATATATTATGCAGATATACATTAGGCACCTTATTCGGCAACAGCCTCTATAAGCACTGGAGGGCTTATTTTGTAGGGTGGCCCACTGAGCAAATGCCCAGGGTTCCTAATATCTAGGGGGACCTCCAGGGGCAACCTGAATTTATCATTGACTTCGACTTCTTGACTGCTATTGACCAACACATAATTTACCTTTTACCCCTTTACTGCCCTAGACCACCAGGGATTTTGAAATGACATTAAATACATCTAAAAATGGTGGGGAAAAAAATGTGATTGTCCCGCGCCCCCAGAATAAGAAAAAAAAAAAAATGTCCCAATGACAATCAGTGTACTGAGTGGCACTTGGTCTTGACAAAGATGAACCTCAGAAGACCTTCATCCTTACTTCACCCCTACTATTTTTTGATACATTGGATGTTATCGGAACCTTAGCAAAGTTTCTAAGTCATATCTGCATGACTGTTGCACCATCTGTTCAGTCTTTTAATTCTAATAAGGTTAAGTGCATAACTTCCTGTGCTGTTCTCCGTCTTAAAGTACATATGAAGAAGTTATTTGGCAAGAGTAATATATCCCACGTCTATACCGAGGGGCGAAGAGTTTTAAAATTTATTTTTACCTCCAAGTGATCCAACTCTGTCAGTCAACCTATCCAGCCACCTCTGCAATGTTGGCTTATCTGCATACTTGGTTCGGCTTGACCACCATTGCTCAGTTCTTTGTCTGACTACCTTTCTATATTACCCTATATAGTACTGCTTATCCACTTCTGCTTAACCACCGTTGCCAAACCCTTAGACAAAAAAGGTTGCTATGGTCAGATTGTTCTGTGCTGTTGGTTCTCTTCCTGGGTATTGCAGGAATCGGACTATTACAAAGGCTAGCCCTAATAACACATATATAACATCTTATGTTAGGTTTACACAAAAATAGATCCACTCTATGACCAACACAAGCAGAGCCCAAGGGACCCCATTGATTATAATGGGGTCCATTGGGAGTTCATTCACTTATAACTGTAATCACCAGATGAAAAAGTCCTGTAATCCTGAATTTTCTGGTGATTTTATGAAGATTTGTGCCAGAGACTCCAAATGGAATTTCTGACGCTGATGTGAACCCAGCCTTGCAGGGGTGCAGTTACAGAGTGTGCAGAGGTGGCAGTATCACCCAGGCCTTGGCACCTTAGGTACCAAACCAAAGATCCTGGTGCTATAAATGGCAAATGTCACCCAGGGTCTTCAAGAAGTTTGGTTGTGTGAAGCTCTAAGAGAAGACTTTGTCCAACAACACAAAGATTCTAAGTCCCTGCATACCTAGTCTTTATTCAAGCTCACATTCCACCAGCTAAAAGCTGCCCAAGCCTGTACTATAGAATAATAGCAATTCTAAAAATAAAAAAAACAAGTTCTTCCCAGTGGATATTACCCTAGAAAATAGTGTCAATCAAAGAAACTTTACGTAAGGAAAGAAAAAGTCTTGCCTATTGTCTAAGTCTCATGAACATGTCATCATCCCTTCATACACAAATCTTTCTTTCGAGTTGACATGTTTTTTGTTAACGTCAATGATTGGGACTCTGAACTCTGATATTTGTGTGCATTAAACTTGCCATTTGTGAATTACTTTGGCTATTAGCACAGTTTAGTTTGTATCACAAACATAAATTGCATCAATTTTTTTACGAGAATCGTAAGTGACATGCTGTCAAGTCTACACTCGTAAAGACTGGGAAACATAAATAATACTTTGAAAGCTGTCACTTCCAGTGCCATTGTAAACATTACACCACTATTTCAAATTGCTATCATTTCATTTACTTTGTAATGCAATGATAGGACCTGTAGAACAATAGAGGATGAGCATGAAATGTCCTCGGCTTCTTCTGCTGGAAGAATCCAACAACATAGAGCCTGCAGGCTCCGCAATGCACCATGGTCCTGTCTTATGCACCTGGTAAGCGTAACGAACTGTTTACTGTTGACTTTTGCTATTAACATCAATTTATGAAAAACCTGAATACTAAGCAGCAGCTCGGAATAATGAGATTGTTTGGAATGAAGAGGAAATTATAAGCATTTGTTTACTAGACAAAAATAGGTCTAAGTAGGAGACAAGGACATTAAGTCATCCTTAGCCTTAGGAAGATGTTTTGCTTCCAATAAATGTTAGAGGAGATTTTGTAAAGATAATAACTTTTGTTAGTTTGTTTGTCTTTAACCAATATTTGCACATGGTTTGCATGATATTTTTGGACTATGGTGGAAAAAAAAGGTCTGAGAACCCTTTTCACATAACAGGTGAAGAAGACAGCCAGTCGGATTATCCAGGCAGAAAAAAAAACCCTGAAAATAGCAACTCAGGAAGACCCAGGTACAGTTAAATTTTGTGGGTGGAAGACTTATTGATCATGGTTCTACCTAAAAACATTATTTTTGTTGTAGCGCTTGGTTTCCCCCTTGTAGAATCCTCCTGTGGTTATAAGAGGTTGACATCTGAAAGGTAGATTATCTCATGGGTTCCACTGAATGGCCTCATCTTTATGAGGTTCTTATTGTAGTAATAGTGGCTGAATTTACCTGCTGATGTCTTAGGAACATGTGCTCACCCCTCTGCTTCTGTGATTGTCTATGATGTATGACAAAGTAACTTGACTAGATGACACAAGAATGGAGAACGAGCGGTAGAGGTGACCATAATGAGAATATTGTGGTTGAAATGGCTTTGTATAGAGTAGACAGGGATGGGTAGAGTATTGGAGAGAAGAGGTGACATCACAGGCTATATAACAGGAAGAGCTATTACTGAGGTTTGTGGTTGTAAGGCAGTCTGGATACAAAGACTAATGGATTAGTAGAGATGACAGAGAGAAGCAGGAGACTGAAAGGTGGGGGGTGAAGGGTTGGCAGAAGAAACTTAGTCCCGAGATCTTTGTTTCACAATGTTAAGAAAAATATTTCTGAAACTTCATTCCAATGTTATAGTAAAGAGTCCCAACTCTCTCCAGGCTCATAATAACAGAAGAGAGACAGATCGGGCATGTTGAGTTCTATACACTTTATCCAGTTGCTCTCAGGTGAGATGGTATGGTTTCCTATCTCAGAATACATGCATGCTTAGCCAAACCAAAGGTGCTTTGAAATGGGAGTCTCAGGAGGAATAGCTGTCCATTGAGAAGATGGCTTTTGAAAGTGTACAGCTGTGTTAAGAAGTGAAGATCAGTTAGTTAGCACACCGGTGGTGGGTGGAAGAAAGAATGAGTGTTCTAAAGAAGTAGAGAAGACTCTTCATAAATAAATATGCAGAATATGAAGTTGAGTAAGAGAAGAGAAGACAAAGGGGACAAGGTGAAGGCCATAAACTTCTCGTTCCTGGTGGAGTATGGTCCAATTCACAGTTTTACTATGGGACTTACAAGATTATTTTCCCCTATTACAGGTCGGATAATCTTGACTAAATGAACTCCGTAGGCCAACAAAGAATCGAAACATCTAACTTTTTGTTATGACCAAATGTTCAACTACTTTCAAACTACCATGGAATGAAAATAAATAGGTACAAGGCACTTAGGAGTCATACAAAGGACTTAGCTGAAAGTTCTTGGAATAAGTGATGGAAAATGGTGTGGTAGAAAGCCACCATGTCGTCATTGTCCTTTTGACATTTCTGTTTATCAGCCGGTGATGCCTATCCCTGCTTTTGTATTTTGGATCTTTATTACAGTGTTTTTACAAAACGGCAAAGTGATTTGATAGCTACTTTGTGCAGCGCTTGGGAGTAATTGGGTGTTTTTCACGCAGAGCAGACTCCGGTCCACACATTATTTTTCCAGTTTGCACTAGAGCAGAATTATATTACAAAGGAATGTGCTGAATAACCAAACTCAACAGTTACGCCCAGTGTAAATTCCTACCAAGCCAGCAAAATAATTTTGATTATTTATCCGAAAAAAAGCCATTTCTTTTTGATGACTTTTGACTCTTACAATATTCTTGACTTGTGCTTCCCTGTCTAAGCAAATTATATTGTTCTGTGTCTATAGGTCCTCACTCTATTAAATATGTAGTTTCTCCGAGAACCTCGACGCAAGACAGAAAATGTAGAAACATTTCACAATCTAACCTCACCCTACTGTGAGTCGTCTGATTGTTAAAGAACCTTATCGCAGATAGCAAGCCGAATAACAAGCAGAATTTTTTTTTTTTCCTGCCGTGACACATTTTTACATTTTCATCGTAACTTATGTCAAATGTGGGTAAATTCAGGCTCGAACAGTCAACGGGGACTCAACTGGGGTGTTTTCAGTGGGGAAGCAAATATAGGGGTGAAAGATGATTTTCTCGTTTTAGTGAAGGCGAGGAAGGATCAGGCTGAACCTTAATCCTGGTGGGACTCAGGGCAACGAGGTTTAAGTAAAATAATCTCGACTGAAAGTAATAAATACTAATTTTACTTCAAGTATCTGGTTACCATGGCAGTGCGTGAACATACTATAATTTGTCAAGAGACGGCTATATGTGGCTGATAAAGCTATCACCTCTGGTTGCTGCTCTTTTACAACCCCCCCTGTTCTACTTAAGAAATATATTAAGAAGGGGTCACAAAGGTGCCGTCTAATTGCATCTATTGGTCGCCTGTTGGGTCGTACTGTGAGATCGTGTTTGCCTCATCACTTACACTGCTTAAACCACTTATAATATGGCAAGTCAGATAGATATAGTCGTAAGTGTAGTAAGGAAAGCAGAAACTACTTAAAGGGGTTGTAAAAGATGACAAAAATAACTGCTTTCTTCCAGAAACGGCACCATACTTGTCAACGAGGCAATACAGTCATGGCCAAAAGTTTTGAGAATGACACAAATATTCTATTTTCACATGATCTGCTGCCCTCTGGTTTTTATGTGTGTTTGTCAGATGTTTTTATCACATACAGAAATAGAATTGCATTCATATTATGAGTAACAGAAGCTTATATTGACAGTTAGAATGAGTTAATGCAGCAAGTCAATATTTGCAGTGTTGACCCTTCTTCTTCAGGACCTCTGCAATTCTCCCTGGCATGCTCTCAATCAACTTCTGGACCAAATCCTGACTGATAGCAGTCCATTCTTGCAGAATCAATGCTTTAATTTTGTCTGAATTTGTTGGTTTTTGTTTGTCCACCCATCTCTTGATGATTGACCACAAGTTCTCAATGGGATTAAGATCTGGGGAGTTTCCAGGCCATGGACCCAAAATCTCTATGTTTTGTTCCCTGAGCCATTTAGTTATCACCTTTGCTTTATGGCAAGGTGCTCCATCATGCTGGAAAAGGCATTGTTGAGCGCCAAACTGCTCTTGGACGGTTGGGAGAAGTTGCTCTTGGAGGACATTCTGGTACCATTCTTTATTCATGGCTGTGTTTTTAGGCAAGACTGTGAGAGAGCCGATTCCCTTGGCTGAGAAGCAACCCCACACATGAATGGTTTCAGGATGCTTTACAGTTGGCATGAGACAAGACTGGTGGTAGCGCTCACCTCTTCTTCTCCGAATAAGCTGTTTTCCAGATGTTCCAAACAATGGAAAAGGGGATTCATCAGAGAAAATGACTTTACCCCAGTCCTCAGCAGTCCACTCCCTGTACCTTTTGCAGAATATCAGTCTGTCCCTGATGTTTTTTCTGGAGAGAAGTGGCTTCTTTGCTGCCCTCCTTGAGACCAGGCCTTGCTCCAAGAGTCTCCGCCTCACAGTGCGTGCAGATGCACTCACACCTGCCTGCTGCCATTCCTCAGCAAGCTCTGCACTGCTGGTAGCCCGATCCCGCAGCTGAAACACTTTTAAGAGACAGTCCTGCTGCTTGGTCTTTCTTGGGCGCCCTGGAGCCTTTTTGGCACCAATGGAACCTCTCTCCTTGAAGTTCTCGATGATGCGATAGATTGTTGACTGAGGTGCAATCTTTCTAGCTGCAATACTCTTCCCAGTTAGGCCATTTTTGTGCAGTGCAATGATGACTGCACGTGTTTCTTTAGAAATAACCATGGTTAACAGAAGAGAAACAATGATGGCAAGCACCAGCCTCCTTTTAAAGTGTCCAGTGGTGTCATTCTTACTTAATCATGACAGATTGATCTCCAGCCCTGTCCTCATCAACACCCACACCTGTGTTAATGGAGCAATCACTGAAACGATGTTAGGTGGTCCTTTTAAGGCAGGGCTGCAATGATGTTGAAATGTGTTTTGGGGGATAAAGTTCATTTTCTAGGCAAATATTGACTTTGCAAGTAATTGCTGTTAAGCTGATCACTCTTTATAACATTCTGGAGTATATGCAAATTGCCATTAGAAAAACTGAAGCAGTAGACTTTGTAAAAATTAATATTTGTATCATTCTCAAAACTTTTGGCCATGACTGTACAAACCCAACCAAGTGTGGCACTGCTCGAGAAGAAAGTGGACTATGTTTAACCCCTTAAGGACGTAGGGTAGTTTGTACATTAATGCTCGGTGACTTATTTTCATATTTTCCTTCCCCGCATTCCAAATTTCATAACTTTTAAATTTTTCTATTGACATAGCTATGTGAGGGCTTATTCTTTGTGTGACGAGTTGTACTTTCATTTGGCACCATATTGGGGTACATATAATGTTTTGATTAGCTTTTATTAATGTTTTTTGGGGTTCTGTGTGAGAAAAAAAACCCCACAATTCTATCATTTTTTGCATTTTGTTTTTGCGCCGTTCACACTGCATTAATAATGACATGGCAGCTTCGTCCGGCGGGTCATTACGATTACAGCGATACCAGATTTATATTATGTTTTACCGCTTTTACAAATAAAACGTCACTTTTTGGAAATGAACAATTTTCCTGGGGTCACCGTATTCTGACGCCTATAACTTAGTTACTGTTTAGTTGACAGAGATATGTCAGGCCTCTATATTTGCAGGATAACTTTTGATACCAATGTTTGGTATGTATGACTTTTTGCTCACTTTTTATTGCTATTTTTTGGGGAAAGCGAGGTGACCAGAGTACATTATTTTGCGCATTGCAGTATATTATATTTATACCGCTATTTTTGGATAGTGGGCGCTTATACACACATGGGGATAACAACATGTTTTTTTGTTTTAGGTTTACCTTTTATGTGTTTTTAAATGTAAAGGTGGGTTTTTTAACTTATTTGTTAATTTTTTTTTTTTTTTTTCTTGTTACACGCTCAGATCCCCAGTGCAATGTACTGAAATATATTACAGTGTCGTACTATTACGGTGCTGAGTGTTGCCTACACGCTCAGCGTATGGTAATAGTGGGAAGGGGTTAATCCTGACTACCCCTTTTGAAGGGGTTGTGCAGAATCAGGCAACATGGCTGCTTTCGTCTTCTGAAGAAGTGACCTCACATCCATTGGTCACATGGCAATGCTACACCTATGTCTCAATATAATGAATGGGACTAAGCTGCAGTATTGTCATGTGACTGACGGACCTGACATCACTTCCTAAGAAGAAATCAGCCATGTTTTCTAATCCTGCACAACCACAAAGTTTTGCTCTCATTCTGTCATGGCTTAATGGGATTGTGCTGCAATGGATATTTACATCTTAACAAGATAGGTTATAAATGCCTGATCACTGGAGGTCCCAATTTTGGCATCCCCCCCAATCATTAGAAAGGATTTCTCATGTCTATTTGGGAGTACGGCAGCCCTATTGCATGTTGTTCCTCTGCAGTCCATGTTGCCCTGGGAAGCCGCCTGCAAAGTTCTGCAGACTGCAGACCTTCTAGGACCCAGCAACTCCTGTGGATCACATAAATGCCGGTCCAGGTGGGGAGGGAGGGCTACATCATGGCGGCTTCCATATCTTTATACAAAGCTCATTGAGTGTTAGGTATACAGAGATCAGGCAGATAGTAATTGTAAAAAAAAAAAAAAATCCCTGACTTCTCTCTAGGGAGTTCAAAGCCGGCTCCCCGGTAATGCAGCTGCACTTGTGCAACTGCCAATTTTGAGAGGACATACAGGTACACCCTTGCAGAGTAGAACCTCCCGTATAGAAGTCAATGAGCAATCGGCAAGAGGTTAAGGATAGGTCATCAGTTTTGAAAGGTGGATAACCCCTTTAATCGGGTGATCTTGGGGCATATTCATCAATACTGTTGATTTTTGCACCGTCTAAAACTATGAATCCTGTTTGTAGTTTTAGACATATCTATAAATCTGTCATCTAGACCTTCTTAGATCTGTCTTGTTTTCCGTCGTGCCAAATTTCACTTTCCCATGCACCAAAGTTTTGCTCTCCATTACCCGTGCACCAAAATTCTCTCAATTAAATCTTCAACATTTTATTTCTTGTCTACTTTGTACAAGAAAATCTGTGCCCTATTTGTTCTTTTCTGATCATAAATGTTACACTTTGTAAACCTTCATAAACATGTTGTAAATTCCGTGCACCGTCATGTTTGGCGCAAATGTAGACAGAAGTGTCAGACTTCTATTGATAAATAAGCCCCGGTATCTTTATGATACAATCCATTCTGAAGAATCAGCCACAAATAGGTAATTACCGTTCACACGCGCGTCTTCTATGTGAGGCTTAAAATCCGAGAAAATAGTAATCTTCCTTTCCCATTGTTTTGTTGGATAACAAATAGTTTATGGTTGACAAATAAGTGTGCGTATGTTTGTATTGTTTGTATCGGTATTCATTTCGTAGAAATCGCGATTGGTTGTAGATAATAGTTTTCCAGCCACTGGGCTCTGAGATGTTTTGATTATGTGGTAATAACACCCTACCGCCTATAAAACATTTACTCGCATACAAATCAGACGTAAATTTACAGCAAAACGACAAGGCTGCAGGTATCCGAATAGCGAGTGTGATGGTAGTCGTGAGGAATGTGTTTATTTGCATGTTATGTGCTTAGCGATCCAAGATAAACAATTAGGTTAAATATGAACAGCCAACAATGGCGAGTTGTTTTGTTCTAAGCAATGGCAAAACAATTCTACAGCCGGTCGTACGGAACCGTGGAACGCTGATTCAAGGTCTCCATAGAGAATATTGTTCTGCGCTGACGTCATATGTATCAAGTGTAGCATTTTTAAAGCATAGGTGAATAGCTGAGCATTGTATGTATTACCTTTGTTGCAGACGGGGAAAGTAAGAAGGTCACTGGTGGAGATTTAGCAAAAACAATATATCTGTTTTATATACAGTGCAGGGCAAAAGTTTCAGGCAGGTGTAAAAAAAAAAAAAGTGCTGCAGAGTAAGAATGCTTTCAGAAATAGAAGGGTTAATAGTTTATTTTTGTCTAAAAGGTAGTGAATGAAGAAAAGAGAAATGTAAATCCCATCAGTATTTGGGGTGACCTTTGCCCTTTGGAGGAGGAGTCCTGGAAGTGATGATCCGGCCCCCACAGATATAGCCCTGATCTCATCATCGTCCAGTCTGTCTGGGATGACATGAAGAGACAGACGGATTGGAGCAAGCCTACATCCACAGAAGATCTGTGCTTAGTTCTCCAAGATGGCGACGGGAACAACCTCCCTGCCGAGTTCTGCCAAAAACTGTCTGCAAGTACCGAGAAGAACTGATGGAAGGCAAAGGGCAAAGGTCACACCGAATATTGATGGGATTTACATTTTTCTTTTCTTCTTCATTCACATCATTTTATTAATTGCTAAAAATAAACTAAACTATTAACCGTTCCATTTCTGAAAGCATTCTAAGACCCCATGCCTAAAGGTGGCCATACACATTAGACTGTCAGGCTATCATTAGGCAAACATGCCAATTTCTGAAACACTGACTCACCATCTTATGGGTATACAATTTTCATCTGACAATCGTTCAGACGTTAGTGGGTGGAGAATCAGGAGTGTTAAATTTCTATATGTCCAATTCTTTGTTCTTGTGAGGATAAACTGCTGCTGGAGAACTCTGACAGCAGGTTATTTCCCCTCTCCCCATTGTGAACACATGCATTCTTGGCCAAACCAAGTGTGTAGGTGAATAGTAAAAGGAGGGGACGGCAAGAAGTCAGAACAAGCATTTAGTTGAGTTAGTGAAGGTGTATGGGTACCTTTTTACTGAAATCTATGACCACATTTGCCAATATTTGGAACGTGATACCTGGGAAAATGGCGCATGAAGCACGTCATGAAAATATTCATGCTATGTACTGCCCTTATTGACAAGGTCATGCCCCATTTTGGGATTTGGCACGCTGGGTGAGAGGTTATAGATGTGAGTCAGAAGAGATACTATACCTCTTTAAGGAGATTTTACTTTTATCTGGACACCTTGTTGTGTAACAGGGACTTATTAGACCACACATGGCCTGCTAAGAATTCTGGGAAAAGAATATGTAAAGAAGTCTTCCTTTTTGGCAACAGCAGAGCCTGCTCTAGTGGCACGTTTTGGAAGGAAGTTCTCCTGACCCACGTCTATGACCGACCTCCCAGCCAGCTAGTACCGTTTTGCACTGATAAGAGGCAATAACCTTGAAATAGCGGTCTGCTGATGGGTCTCTCTCCCTGTGGGAGGAGATATTCTGCTTTGGCTTTACTCCAAAATTATGCCACTAGGTTTCAGGGAAAGCCAGGCATTGATGTGTGGGGAGCAACCTTCCAAAAAGTGGCAATCTAAAGCAAGTTCCCCTTTTTCCACCAAGGAGGACTTAGTTCCATATTCTTTTGCCAGAATTCTCTACAGAGCATGTAAGGCTATAGTCACACTAGCTCTGTGTGATCGTTCGTGGATTCAGTCCCCCGTTCCGCTTGAAAAATGCAGAGAAAAGTCCTGGAATTTTTCAGGCAGAAACCCGGCGGACCCCATTATAATCTATAGGGTCCGCAGGTAACCACTTTTTGAGCAGATTGGGTTTCCTCTTTTCAGGTCCCCAAGTGGACCCGAAGAACGGAAACCCTAACGCAGGTGTGAACCTAGGTGAAGGTGTAATAAGCCTACGTTCAGACCACAGTGAAAATGGGCTATGTGACAGTTTTTGTAACAGTCATGACACGGGTGCATAAATTATAATTTGACCTTTTTTTTTTTTTTTTTTTTTTTTTTTTTTGGAAAATACAATTTATCAGAGTGTCGAAAAAAAAATAGATGTTCTATTTGTTCTATGTTCTATTTTCATCCATTTTCATGTGTGAGGGATCCACGAAAATGGGTGCCCCTCGGGTGCAAATGGGCGTGAAAAATTAACATTTTGGCTCACATTCATGTGAATTTAGGCCAAGTCCCTGTACACCACAAGGTGGCCTGATAAAGCAATATTGCCAGCCGTAGTTAAGTTACTGACTATTTTGGACCATTCCCGATACTTTGTGTCATACAAAATTTACAAAATTTATCATATTACTTTTTGTGCCATATTTTGTCCACATAGAATTTCAGGACATAATTGTACTGTAAAAACATCCTGCGGGCGGCTGGACGAGGAGTTATTTAATTAATGGCGACCTTCTATGCACACCACTGTACGATTTTCCATGATATAAAGTGGCTTTTAAACATTTGTTTTATATGAAGAGATTGTAGCAGCGAAATAAAATAAATACCGTCTTTGGTTACCTCAGAATTACACCCTAAAATTACCTTTTATTACCTGATTAAAAGTTTCGAGGCCAAATCTAAAGTCTAGCTGGACATAATTCAAGATATTATCTGTGGGACTATCGCGTTCTATAAAACACATTTTTCAGAAATCACCACTGGCTTACATTAAAATCCATATGCTTCTGAAACAGCGGTGGAGGAATGCTGCCCGCCATATCGTGCGTGATTAATTCGTCTGCAATGTTTCTCTTCTAACTTTTTATTTAAAAGTTTTGTGTTTTAAATCTGTCACTTTATTTTAGTAATATTGGAAAAAAAAAATTATCGTAAAGTTTCATTGTTGAAAGATTATCCCATTGTTTAGTTAAAACCAACAACAGCCCTCACCGGGGAGATCTTGTTTTTTCTCATCTTAAGGAAAGGCTGATATTTAACATCTGGAAAAATCTGTCCAGACCTGACCCAGGGTGAAAATACACTTTATACGGCTGATGATAGTAACTTTATTATTCTAGCTGAACCGTCTACTTTTTCAGACTCTTGTTCCATTGCATCTGGTCTGATGTCTAAACACCTATTTTGACTCCTTTTTGGTCATTTGGAACTTTGTTCACCTTACAAGGAAATTTTTCCTTATCCATAGAAATTACATTCCGATAAACTATTGGGTAACGGGGCCTAAAGGTTTCCTTACATTTTAATGTGAAGTCAACTTAACGCAACAATTTTTTGGTGGGATCATTTTGGGCAAAATTTCGGCACTCTCAACTGCTCTCCATGAATTGTGTTATTTCTTCACATGGCAATCACAGAGGACATGCTTTGGCCCATCCCAAACCTTTGCCAAGTAGTGGTAAAAGGCTTGGGATGGGCCAAAATGTTGACCCGTTCACCAGAACTGGCAGTAAAGTCAGAGTGCCAACTGCTGCATGCCAATTTTGTTGGAACCAACAACTAGTGATGGGTGAACCCTGCAAGATTTGTTTTGCAAAAATTTGCAACAGTAACATTTGTTTTGGAACAAATATGTTAATTCTGAATGGGAATCTCTGGGATTCGGAAGCAGAAAACAGGAAAATTGTGTAAAAACATGAAAAAAAAAATTGACTCGCCTTTCCTGAGCATCGTTTAGTACTTTGATCTTCTTCTCCATTTTCTTAGGCAGACACATGTGACTGGGTCACAAGGGTGGCGATGATATCACCACACGATGACATTAGTGTCATTACATACTCTGTAAGCACTTGCTATCTGGACAACATTTTTCTGTATTTGTTTGAGGTGAACCCCAAAAATTTTGGGTTTGGCAGAACACCTTTTAAGCAAAATTCTTAATAAAACTGACTTTTTATGAGCCGGCTGCTCATTAGGACCTCCCGAATCTTACGTGACAGATGACGTCAGGGCAAAGAAGGATCAGGCATGATGAATTTTAACATCCTTCTCATGGGAGAGTACAGGTGTCTGGCAGCAGCTTACCCTCCTCTTCCTATTAAGATCACAAGTTTTCATGTTAAACATATTTTTAAATAATTGTTGGTTTAGTCAATTTTCCATGTTCTCTATTTTTTGCAAAGACTAAAAATGCTGCAGTTCCACCTGTGGCCACTAAGCCTATAATAGTCTGCTGCTTCCTGTTTTATGGCGATGGACCTTGGGCAATAGACACAATGGTCTGGAGCAGACCCAACTGACTTCTATGGGAGAGTTTAATCTATGCATGCTCTGTGACCTGTGCAGAGGTCATTGCATAGGGAAGAGGGGTAGGGTAGATCGCCTAATGTGACTGATGGATTCTGTGTCTTATCTACATATGCATGTTAGCTGGGATCATCAGTGTGAGGATAAGTGAGGTGACTGTTGCAAAAAGAAATCGCCTACAGAATAAGTATCAGCACATAATTTGGCTAATGTGAGTACTGCAGGATTTTTTTTTTTTTTAACTATAGATAATATGGGAATTTTTAAAAAATTTACCAAAAATACTTAAAAATATGTTTAATGTAAAAACTTGATTTAAACAATAGTCATATTGTGGGGACACATTCCCTTTAAGAATGTAGTGGTTCAAATGCGTCATTTAATATGTATGTGTTGGCCTGTATAGGTAAGTAGATAGTTGAACCCATCCTTTAGGTTCCAGTGGGCACTATCAATCAAGGATAGATCATCAGAACATCGGAGGTCCGATACCCAGCACCAAAACTGATCAGCAGATATCTGCAGCACTTGATGCGACAACTACACAGTGCACAGAGCTGGACGCAGACTACTTTGTACATGTGTAGTGGCCATGTCAGGTTACTGCAGCTTAACTCCTAACTACTTACAGACTCCCTTTAATAATCTTCTAGTATTCTAGTTAAATCTAAAATTTATTTGGTCATCGATAAGCAGAGCCCATTGAGGCCCCTTTTTAATCCTACTCTCATCTCCTTACCGTTACCCATCGCCCTACTTGGGTAGAGCTAGTCAGTAGTTGTGCCTGTCCTCTCTACAACCCATCCAGATGAGCATAGAATGAAACCTATTCCATGTATATTGTTACACATCTTTATACATCTGTCTTTGGGGTTTTTTTACCCTAGGAGACACAACTGTTTTTAGCTTTTTTTAGCTACAATAAAGAGGATGCTTTAGTCCCATATTCTGTTTTTTTTTTTTTAACTTAATCTCCAGGCAAGCCTTGAAATACTTCTGTTGGATGTCTCTCGAGAAGTCGTTGACCACCAAAGTTGAGTAACGGAAAACTAATACTGCAATTAAATATCATAACTGAGCAAAGACACAAATAGAGAAAAACTATGATGAATATCTGATCCTATCTATTATAAGGAAAACAATTCCAGCTATTCCCGATGTTTAGACTCCTGGGCTGAGCTGCTATTATTACAAATATCCAGAACATTCCTTCCTAAAAGTAATATGTGATGCCTATCTCCACTTTGGGGATTAAAGTGCACAGGATCATTATCGTCCTTGTGACTCTGCTCGTGGACCAGGTGATGATATTTTGTAAAATGATCTCTCTGTAAATGGATAATCATTGGATTTCAAGGATTATTATTTTTCAACAAGGATTCAGTATACTTTTAATCTGGAAAAATTGGGAATGGTCCTCAGGTGTCACAGAATGGCGTCAACAGTGATAGACGTTTCCAGAATTCTTATTTATGCCCCATAGATATCTTCTGGGTTTTTCACAGCTGTTTTACATCTGTCTGGAATCCTTTTAATGGATTTCTCATAGACTTTAGTCTATTAATGGATCAATGTAAACTGACCAAAAATAAAAACATGTTCTATTTTTTGACAATCTGTCAAAACGAACTGTTAATAAAGCTGACATGTGAATAACCACATCAGACACTACTGATATTCATGTGAATAAGGCCTTAGTGTATGTAGAGAGTTGGATCATTGGGCCTCCTATCTACCCAAGCATAGAGCAGATCTTAATGGGTCCCAACCACGCAGAAGGCCCTGGCGTCTGTCTAGATTTGTCTGGTGCTGATGCTGATCCCAGGAGGGCACCTTCATCTTTCTCCACTGCCTCATAGAGTCCATTCATTTTAATGGAGTGAAGGACATTTTTGGTTTCCATTACAATTGGTTTCCAAGATTGACCATTTTAGGAGTTAGTATTTTTTGGTTAGATCCCAGCTTGTAAATCGTCCTGAGAATTAATCATAAGGGATGTATCATACAAGATTTTTCTCTACATAACATTTTCTAATCTCTTGCTTTTTGGGTCTGCCACTTGGTCGCTGCTGGTATCTTTATTCCATGCATGGTCAGCAATACAAACCTGGCATTGAGCAGAGATTGACAGGTGTTACCACAGAGTTAAAGGACTTCTACGGGAAAAGAGAAACACGGCGATGTCTTTCAAAAACAGCACCAATCCTGTCTATGAGCTGTGTCTGGTACTGCAGTTTCTCTCCATTTTAGTAAAAACAACTTGGCTAATACTTTTTTTTTTTTCTTCTAATTGTAAAGAGGTCCCCATAATGTGGAGCTGGCTAACCCCTAGAAAGCTAGATGGCATTGGTCTTGGTTGGTCTTAAAAACAATGAGAGACAGATTCAGGGCAGAATTTGAAGCCAATTTTAAGATGGAATCTGCTTCTAAA
This sequence comes from Leptodactylus fallax, assembly GCA_947044405.1. Classification (NCBI taxonomy): domain Eukaryota; kingdom Metazoa; phylum Chordata; class Amphibia; order Anura; family Leptodactylidae; genus Leptodactylus; species Leptodactylus fallax. The sequence goes on along the minus strand of CAMRHE010000672.1, from coordinate 606,589 downwards.
TCAGCTCAAAATTCCTGAGTGAACTCCACCTTACCATGGTAGATGAGTTGCCAAGCAAAGGAGCCAGTAGGGTGTGAAATGTTGGGGAAGAAACCTCGCTTGGTGGCGCACAAAGCATCAATGTTCAGGGAGTACCCGTGTGTGTGAGAAGACTAACCAAGAATGGATCAGGCTAGGTTCACATCTGCGTAGGAGTCTCTGTATCAGATTCCGCCTAAAATCGGCCTGCATGGAGGACGTTTCTAAACCAGTGGAAACCTGGACACCCCATGCGGACCCTAATAACTGTGAGCCAAATGCTAGTGTGAACTTGACAACAGAGTTCTGAGGAGCCTGGGGTTAAAGTCAGAGACTGGGAGAATGTGACATGGCCTTTCAGAACCAGGTGAGTGGATGGTGGGGTTTGACTCATGGAAGCAGCAATGACCTTTCATATGTATCCCATGCAAGGGAAAGGAAAACTCCCCTTGCCCCGACCAGGCAGCTACATTATTCGTTCTCAACTACATAGACTGTAAAAGTTGTTGCAGGAAAAAAAAAAAACCTTGAATTACTATTTGGTCGTCGTCATCTCTCTCCTACGTGTTACATCTCTACTACCATGTGAGGCATAGACGTAACTCCCAGCTTTCGAGAACTGCCATCACTAATGTAAATATATACTAAAGCATTTGCCATTATTAAGGGTAATAATACACAAAGCATTCATAAGCATGCTCAGCAATCCAGAAAAACATATACAACGCCTATCATCATCATCACCATCATCATCATTCCGAAAGGTCAACCATAATTACAGATATCATCATTACGTATTACATTGTATCAGCTGTTTAATATTAAACTTGTTGTATAGACTCAGTTAATTGGAGGGAAAAAAGGCAAAACATATTTCTCCTCTTTCTTAAAAAGTGTAGGAAAGCGATTAGGAGGTAGATCAACTTTTAATTAGTGTTAATGAGGAGGGCAGCCACAGGAAAAGCAATAATTGCCTCCATAATTTCTAGGATAATGGGAGCTCTATAATCAGATACATTTTACAACTGTCATCTCGCTCTGTAATACTATATCGGGTGAAAATTAAACAGTGCGCCAAGTCTATTGTTTTGGAAAGAGCCTACATGCAAAATCGTGTATTTAATTCACGTCATACCAGCAGAACAGATTCTCCTGCACATGTAGTCACATATTTAGGACATTTTTGGGACCTTGGGTGGTGATTTATGCAGGAAATGTACCTGGAAGAGTGAAGAAATCAGGCGATACCTTTTTAGAGGCTAACTGAGTATATTTATAAGTAAGCTTTCAGGAGTACTAGCTCCCTTCATCAGACATGGTGTGATACAATAACTGAAAATTCACAGATTTTTATACACATGGTCTTCAAAGCATTTTAGAGTCCTTAAAAAAAGCCAAAACAAAATGCAATCTAAGTAGAGAAGTTATTTACAACAGGTCAAAAAACAATCTGGAAAGTTGTGGTGCGTGACAGAGGGATCTGTTATCTGTTTGCTATCAGGAGGTGATTTGTGACCCTCACAGGTCATACATAGTGTGACATGAAGCTGGCATGAATATTAAGTCCAAATTGCAGAGTTTGAAATTTTTCCATAAACTTGTATTCTGATTCTTTCCTTTTTTTCCTGCGTCTTAAAATGTCCCATTAAAACCACAACCCGCAAATCTTCAATAGAGTGGTTTTCTCCGGAGAAATGTGCGGCCACTGGGAGATCTGTTCTGCTGTTATTAATACTGGATCTGTGTGAGTTCATTCGTTGACTGAGTCTCTGCCCTGTTTCCCCCACATAGAGGCCTGTGGTGGGACATTGCACACACATTATGAGATACACCACATTGGAAGACCTGCAGGAGAATGTCCCCCTAATTCTGTGCACCTGTTGTGACTGTGGGATAGGTACACTGTCAGTGGTGTGGATGTGCTTGCAGGTCATGCACCTTTTGTGTAGGCAAGGTGAGGCGCCATTTTCAGTTGGGGCCTTCAGGGCACTCCGGACGATAATGCGCCTCAGGTTTGGTGGTTGTTGAAAGGAAAGGAGAGGGGGGACTGGAAATATGTCCTGGAGTCTGTTGTCCCTATGTAGTACAGGTTGGAGCTCCTTGGCAATACTTCGTAGGATCTCCAGCTGTGGGTTGTAGGTGACAACTAGGGGCACTCGGGCTTCTTTCTGGGTCTCTCTATATGTGAGCAGACTGTCTCTGTTAATGGCTGCTGCTTTGTTTAATTGGTTGTCTGTCACTTTTGGTTTGTATCCCAATCTGAGAAATTTCAACCTCAGATCCAGGAGGTGCTTGTCCAGGTCTGTTTTGTCGGAGCAAATACGATTGTATCGTATAGCCTGGCTGTAGATTATAGATTGTCTTGTGTGCTTGGGGTGGAAGCTGTCGTTTCTCAGGTAGGCCGTTCTGTCTGTGGGTTTGTGGTATATTGATGTGAGTAGCCGGTGGTCCTTGATGTATATTGTGGTATCCAGAAAGTGAATTTCACTCCCTGAATAGCTAAGTTTAAGGTTGATGGTCGGGTGAAAGTCATTGAAGTCATTATGGAATTGAAGTAGGGCCTCCTCACCTGCAGTCCAGATGACAAGGATATCATCGATATAACGAAGGTAAATCATAGGTTTGGTGGTGCATGTTGATAAATATGTTCCTTCCATTTCTGCCATAAAGAGATTTGCATATTGGGGTGCACATCTGGTCCCCATTGAAGTTCCCATTCGCTGTAGATATAGATCCTCTCCAAAGGTAAAATGGTTGTGGCTAAGGATGAATTGTATGAGCTGCGTTACTGGTTCTGTTGGGAGGTTTTGTTTTGCCAGGTGTACCCGACATGCTGCAACTCCATCCTTGTGGGGAATGTTAGTATACAGGGATTCCACATCCATGGTGGCCAAAATGGTACCCTCAGGTAGAGGGCCCAGGGCATTCAGTTTAAGAAGGTCAGTGATGTCCTGGATATAGCTTGGAGTATCCCTGACAAGGGGTTTTAGGAGATTTTCCACCCAACCTGAGATGTTTTCTGTCAGTGTCCCAATGCCAGAAATGATAGGCCTCCCAGGGTTGCCATCTTTGTGTATCTTTGGGAGCATATAGAAGCAGCCCGGCCTGGGATCTTGTGGGATAAGTCCTTTTACCTGATTCTGGATCTGGACTGGAAACTCCTTGATCATACTCTTTAGTTCTTTCATATAGGCTTCTGTGGGATCACTTCCAAGTTTGGAGTAATGGATGGGATTTGACAGTTGCCTGTTTGCTTCCTGGATATAGTCTGAGATGTTCATTATGACTATTGCGCCCCCTTTGTCAGCTGGTTTTATTATTATATCCTGATTTTCTTTCAGTGATGTAATAGCCTTCTGTTCCTGCAGGGTTAGGTTATGCGCCTGTTTCTTTTCTTTCTCCAGGATTTCTGATTTTACTTTGCTTCTGAAATGTACCTGCACAGCTCATTTTTGAAGAAAAATTATAGCTTCTAGCAACCACATGTCATAATATATTGAAGCAGATATTATAGAATATTTATAGAATGTTTTCATATTTTGTGGAAATATGGCTCAAATACCAGGTATGTTGTGCTCATAAGCTTTACAAAGAATATATCGCCAATATTTTTTGTTAAGAACCAGATAGTGAAATTGATCTGTTTTCATGATTATGGGGGTGAGCATCTTGCCTGAGCTTCTATTTTGCTAGGTTATCAACATTTAGTGATGGTCATGGGAATAAGCAGCAATAGACTGGACCCACCTCATTGAAGTCTATGGGAGAGTTCTCTAGACATGCTCTGGGCAGGGACAGGGAATAGATAAACTGTGACATCATCTATTGTCAGTAGTGAATGTAATTATGACTTAGAGGTGTTATCATCTATTGTAATCCTGTATGTGATGTAATTGAGGCAAATGCTGCAAAGAAAATCCTCTTAAGAGCTTCTGTGGTGGAATCTATATTGGAGACTCCCACAAGGAGTATGTGGTTTATGGCAGCTGCAATTAATGGGAGGTAAAGGACATAATGTGGTATTCCTTTTTCATCAATCACCAATTTATCTTCAGTGTGTGCTATTTTGAGACTTATTGTAATTTTCCTATGCCAGCAGAAGAATGGACTCAGACAGGTTCACCAAATAAACTAGCCCCAGGCTCTGTTCACATCACATCTATGTCCCCTGTTTAATATATACGTTAGGACAAATATGGATGCCTATGATAGATGCCATATAGAGGCATCCATCACCCCTAGTCCCACTGTAAAAAAAAAAAAAAAAAAAAAAAAAAAGGGTGTATATACAGTATATTTCTCCCTAAACAGCACCCACTTCTGGTAACCAGCGAGCAGCTAAAAAGACAGAAATTGTGTTGCAATATTGAGCAAATGGGTGACATTTTGTAATGGGCACCAAATTTAAAATGTTGCAATATTAGACAACATGCTATTTAGCATTATTGGCATATACTTCTATGTACATATTGTAATAATACGCTAAGGTGCAAAGTCATCCAACTGGAACCTTGAAGGGCCTATTGTATGATTCAAGTAGCAGAACTTATTAATAATAATAATAATAATATTTATTTATATAGCATCATTAATTCCATGGTGCTTTACATTTGCGGATTTACATACGGTACACCAGATATACAAAACAGATAATACTAACAGCGACCAACTGGCACAGTGGTATAGAGCCCGCAAGGGCTTACAATCTACGAGGTAAGAGGGATAGAGACAGAGGGTGAGGGGAGAGACTGTTCAGATGGTGGTGTGGTGATAGTAGTGTTATTGGAGGTTGTAGACCTTCCTGAATAGGTGAGTCTTCAGGGCCTTCTTGAAGCTTGTGACTGTGGGGGTCAATCTGATGTGTCTTGGTAGTGAGTTCCAGAGTATGGGGGATGCACGGGAGAAGTCTTGGAGATAATTGTGTGAAGAGCGGATAAGAGCAGAGCAGAGTAGGAGGTCTTTGGAGGATCGGAGGTTACGTGTGGGCAGGTAGCAGGAGATTAGGTCGGAGATATATGGAGGGGACAAGCTGTGGATGGCTTTGTATGTCAGCATTAGTAATTTGAATTCTATTCGCTAGGCAACGGGTAGGAAGGAGCGGATTCGGTGGATGTTGAGGGTTTGAATATGCGGCTTGAAGGATAGGTCAGAGTCTAAGGTTATCCCAAGGCAGCGGGCCTGTGGGACTGGGGTGAGAATGGTTCCGTTAATTTTGATAGATGGGTCAGGTAGGGGGGCCGTGCGAGGAGGGGTGAAGATTATGAACTCCGTTTTCTCCTTGTTGAGTTTGAGAAAGTGGGAGGAGAGAAAGGAGGCTACGGCTGCTAAACATACTGGGACTCTGGACAACAAGGAGGTAATGTCTGGTCCGACATTCCCTCATCTCTTCATATAGGTCAAATTATGTCCACATTTCAGTTCCCATTAAAATATGAGTGTATTAGATACTTTGGTAGCTTACCCATACAGTGTTATACAATGAGATATATTGTTTAATAGGCAGTGCAGAAGCAAAGAAGCTCCACTGGTAACTGCATTGACCATTTTGTCCCATAAGAGGACACAAGTACTATGAATGATGCCCTGCTCTTGTTGACCCTGAAAATGTGCATTGGCACCCAAAGCTTTAAAGAGGAACTTTGACCATCTCCACCATCCTTCAGTCTTTAGCTCCTGTTATTCCTGAGCAATTTGTGCTGTTCGTTTCAGCACTAAGGATGGGCAAACCTCTGAAGATTTGCTTTGTCCGTTGTTCAGACAAAGCGATACTCTGGTTTGGTCCGGTCCGAACTTGCTCGGATAGAATGTGAGGTGAAATTATTATACTCTGGGGTCTGTATAGACCCCCAGTATAATAGAAGTAGGCCTAAGGGAGGTGTAAAAAATATTTATACTCTCCTCATGGCGTCTGGCGATCTATTTCTTCCTCCTCCATGTGTGTGATGCCTCAGAAGAGCGCCAGAGCTGCCCAACACTATTCAGCATCTAATATTCTAATTAGGCTATCAACTGTCAAGTGGGAGGCTCCTTATGGTTTGTTCCAGCCCCAGACCCCCTAGCTGACAGAGAGAATCGGGTGCTAAAATGAAGAGCACTGATTAGAGAAAAAATCTCAAATGCTCCAGAATCAGTGGATGCAAAGAGTTGGAGGTGGTGAAAGGTCCCCAATAAGTTTGACCTCTGAATTATTAGATAATATCCATAATAATCATTCTTTTGTCTAAAGTTAGTGCAGGACTAAAGGGCTGGGTAACAATGTTGCCCTGACAGTATTGTCCATGAAGCCCTAGGCTTATACAGTCATCCTCCATGCTAGGAATAAAGCCATTGTGATACAAGTATAAAAATTCCACAGTCTGTTACATTCCATTACCAAATTCTTCAATTTATTTGTCAACAGATCCTTCCACACATAAAGTAAAGTAGTTGTTCTGAGCAAAAGTGAGAAAAGTTCTTCACGAACTCGTTTCTTCATAATTAAGTCAAAACAACATCTGCCGAGATAATGTGTTAAACACAATTTTTTTTTCCTATATGTTGCAATTCTGCAAGTTCCCGAAATTATGTTTTTTTTTCTCCTAAACAAAAAATACTAGATACACGTTTGGCAAGAACACACTGCTTCCTTTAATTAATTTACCAGGCAGAACCTCCGTCTCCTTTGCCATTTAGTATGAATGTATATTTCTTAATTACTAAAGTGTTATTTGCTAATAAGGAAGATGAATGTTTTTCTTCCACTGACTGCAATGAACTTTAATCTGAAACCTGACTTTTTTTTTTTCCTTTCTAACGGCTCACAAATACAAAAATACATTGCGCTCCTTTGTTTATTATTGTGCTAAAATTAAATATAGATTTTAATTATTTCAGAATCATTTTAAAAATTTTAAAATTAATGTATTCTCTATTTTAAAAAATATTAAAAAATAATATTGAGAAACCACGTTTTAATAATTAAAATATTTATTGAAAATTCTAATTTTTTTAAATAAAAAAAAAATTGGAAATGAGTCCTATATATATTATCATACTATAAAATTAATATATCTTGTGTTGATCTCACATTTCATGGTAAATAAATTTATAACGTAAATTGAATATTTTTTTTTTTTTATTCTCAAAAGCATTCAATGGAAAAAAAAATGAAATAAAAATTCTAACTCCATTATGTGTTTGATTTACATTTTATTTTCTGATTTGATTTGTTATGAGTTAAAGAAATCCTATATAATATTGTTTATTGAATAGATCAGACTATTGTGATTTTTTTTTTTTTTTTTTTTTTTTTTTCCTTCTTGCGATCTAACAAAGGTTGGAGAAAAAAAAATAACCTGGTTTTCTTTGCTATAAATCACACTGTAGGCTTTGTGTAAGGCTATGTTTAATTGTGCAGCAAGCATCTCTCCCCTCAGAGCAAATCTATTGTCATGTAACTTTGATCTTGACAAACAAGCTCTCTGAATACATTTATTAAAAAAAAAATGCTATAGAAAGTATAATTTTATTGTATCACATTGTAAACCTTGTTCTAAACTTGATTGAACGCTGAACAATGGAGAAAGGCATTTGATTGACTGCCACACAAGGCATTAATTCCATTGAAATGTCCAACCAAACTTTAAAATAACTCATTGTTCCCTCTTTTTTGAGCAATTCAATTCTTCATGTCTTTAACACATGCACAACTCCTGAGTGTCTGTATAAACCCCTAAAAGCTCTAGAAATAAAGTATAGTCTTTTCACGTAGACAGTGGGCTGTGTACCTTATACAATGTTCGGAAAATGAGTACATTTCCTTTTATATAAAAGAAGAAAAAAAGAAAAAAAAAAAACCAAAAGGGAAAATTGCACAGTGGAGGATTATTTGTTAAAACTTTTGCTCCAGCTGGAAAAATTACTGCAATTTTGATTGTATATCTAAACTCTACAGGTGTAATGGAAATTGTAGACTTTCCCTTGGTGAGTTTGCCAGGCGGGCAAAAAAATATTGTGCTGTGTCAAACAAACTTGGTTTAATGCATGTTATTATGGACAGCTGGCACTCTAGTTGATAAAGGGTAGTAAGAAATCAGTAATGTTTTTGACACGCTTAGTTCATGCTCGAGAATAAACCGTAATCAGTGGTGCAGGTATGAATGTACAAAAAGTAGCTGAAGCAACCGAGAATGGCAGAGAATAGAGGGCCATGTTAATGGGAATACGTAACATTTTTGCAGAAGGTATGAACTGGTGACATCACTGAACTGTAACATCATGACACTGATTGATGTCATAGATACCTAATGCGTTTAAGGAAGACTTTAGACAAAACTAGTATGCTGTGTTGTGTCTAGTGCAAAACCCAGGGAAAAGGTGTATGACTTACATCTTTTATTTTTTAATACTGCTTCTCCTCCTCAGCCATGACACTAGGCTTTCATTTCATAAACTCTTGTATACTTTAACTTGTGGTTACCCCTTCATCCACCCATAATACAGAATATCAAACATGACATGCCTTTTATTACCAATGTTCCCTGGCTCTCTTCTCTTTGGAGGAATTGTGTTCCACATGCTGGGCAGTAGATTGTACAGGGATCTATACAACAGCAGAAATGTGCCTGGCAACAAAGCTGCATTGTGCAATAGGGCACACAACATTAATAACTTTCACCTTGCAAAAGCATGCTGCTGTAAATAAAGGCAATATCTGCAAGAGGGGAACATAAGATTAGTAATCTCACCCACTGCAAGCCCTAGCTGCATCAAAACAAAGGTGCAGCACAAAGGTTGTCAAGAAAATGTAAATGTAATGGAAAAGATAACTTTTGGAGAGGCACATGTGTTATATTTAGTGCAGAGCCAGATAGCATGGTACATGACATATATATATATATATATATATATATATATATATATATATATAAATCTCTGAGTCAGACACTACCTCCTCAGGCCATGTACTAAGAATAATGGTGTTGCCATAAGTGTTCCTTTTTAATAGTTAAATCATTATGAGCCCTGTAGACACTCCTTGCCTCTTCTCTGCTCTCTAAGTAGACCATACAGTATTTAGGCTAAAGATGAGGAACTTAGTAATCTAATGGAAGAGTGAAGAAATCAGGCGATACCTTTTAGAGGCTAACTGAGTACATTTGATAAGTATTGATAAGTAAGCTTTCAAGAGTCTAGCTTTCTTCTTCAGACATGGTGTTATACAAGAACTGAAAATTCACAGATTATTTATACTCTATACACATGATCTTCAAAGGATTTTAGAGTCCTTAAAAAAACCAAAACAAAATGCAATCTAAGTAGAGAAGTTATTTACAACCGGTCAAAAAAACCCAATCTATATAGAGTGTGTATAGAGTATAAATAATCTGTGAATTTTCAGTTCTTGTATAACACCATGTCTGAAGAAGAGAGCTAGACTCTTGCAAGCTTACTTATCAATACTTATCAAATCTACTCAGCCTCTAAAAGGTATCTCCTGATTTCTTCACTCTTCCACTACTTTCAATGGCTAACATGGTACAACATTATACTACTATCAACTTTAGTAATCTAAGGCAGACTGAAAATAATTTATGTGGAGATCCCCTTTAAATTCATTGTTTACCCACTCTTTCATAGACCTTATTGAGCGCTGTTGTTTGTCGTTGTGACTAGTTGAATATGAGGCTTTCCATGATGTCTGTACTCTCAACAGGGTATATTCAGTGTTTTAAGGATATATTCTTATTATAGACTTATTATACACATCAGAAATGATCTATATTGGCAAGAGGTCCTGGTCTTGGAGGAGGAGGAGTGATCTATGCACTCATGACTGTGAGTGATAAATGGTTGATGAAGGACAGGAATGGGTCAAACCAAGAGACCAAACTCTCTCTCTTTCTATAATTTTACATTAATAAGATAGGACTGAAAAAATATTTAGGAAAGTTTCAGGCATTACATATTTTTGGGCAATTTGTTGCATTGCACACTGTGCCTCCCTGTGAAAAACTGAAATGGGTGAACTAGATGAAGTGTATTATTGTTTTTAGCTTATTTTTGCTTCATAAATTTGTCTAAAACGTGATGCAACCTTCACTGGAAAACACCCTTGAAATTCTTTCTTTCAAAGTCTTGCAGGAACAAATCAGCCAACGTACCAAATCCTACTTTCTTCTGACATTTTGAAGGCCCAATACACAGGGATGCTTTAACCATAGGGCCCCCACAGCACTTGCACCTGGTCCTACGGTAGCGGGGGACCCCTTGGGACAGCAGAATAGTCCTGCATTTAGAGTGCTGTCCCGCTGTTTCGCGCATCCCCCATATGTCACAGTTCCAACTCATCTTTGTCCTCTGGGTGCAGATGAGTGGCGTACAATGGTGATGTATGGCATGGACAGCTCCCTTCATCACCATTTGGCATTTCTGCTGTCTCTCCTTCCAGTGTACTTGCTCGGAACAGGAGGTGCGATGTAGTGACATCAGTTACATCGCGCCTGTTGCTCCCTGAAGCTTCTGACATTATAATAGGTGAGGAACCACCAGGGAAGGGGGGGGGACCTGTTTAATGTCTGATGCTTATACAGGGGCATTTGATAGTGTGATGGCCCACTGAGGGGCATTATATTATATGAGACCACAAAGGAGGTATTCTACTGTATGAGGGCCAGTAAGGGGCATTATACCATGTGGGAGCCACTGATGGGGCATTATAATTTGTGCGGGTCAGGTATTTCTATGGGGTGGTGATGGGGGGGCCCATTTTCGAAATCTTTGCACTGGGCCCACCAACATGTTAAACAGCCTTGCCAATGCATATTGGATAATAGAAGATCCCAATGAAATCATCAGGTTTAGATCCGATGACTGTTTATCTAGGGCTCTGTTCATATATTGTCATTTCTTTTGATCTATTGCCCAAGATATACCTCTAACAGAAAGCTGTAGGTATACAGTGGAGGTAAAAAATACAGAGGTATACAGTGGCACAAGCCTCCATAGGTTCTGTTATACTGTAAGTCTCTGTATTGGATAGCACAGCAGACTATGGTTTCCTACACAGTGGAAAAAATGGGTATGTTGACATAGTCAAGTGTAGTGACATATATAGGTTTGGTATGAGTTGACTGGAGCCCTTTTTGGCTTTGGGTGGATTAGGTCCCTGATTTGTTTGGGGTCAAACAAGTTCGAATAGAGCCGGATGTGAAATTATACACTGGGGTCTCTTCAGACCTCAGAGTATAATAGGTGGAGGCCGAGGGGAGGTGAAAAATATTTAAAAAAAAAATAAAAATTATACTTTCCTTCCCTCATGTCTTTTGGACCTTCTCATGTTGTCCAGAACACTTTGTGTCTCCTTGGTGGTATTATGCGCATGGGGTCACCACTAACGCCTATGATTGGACATCAGTAGTCACCTGGGTGCCCTTGTGACCACTGAGGTCCAATCACAGGCCTCAGCTGTGGGCATATGACATCATCAGGAGAGAGCCAGACACCAGAACGAATCGGTTCACCCCTCTCTAATGCTCATGCATACACCAAAAAGCTGACCATACTCCTGTTCACATACTGATTTACAATTGCCATAGAGGAAAGTTTCCTTGTCTAGTATTACAGCTTCCCCTGAATGAGAATGAGCTGCCCTACCAGATACAATCCATGGACAAGAGTAACACTATTTCTAGGAAACAAGCTGTTTCTTCATTGTAACCTCTTACAATCCCTCTAAGCCTCTAATTTTGGATAGTTCAGAGCTCAGACAAGTTTTGCCGAGAACAGCGGACATCACAGAGCAGTGAAATGGCAAGGTCATCCCTGCACCAGCAGATAGAAAGTTGAGGGACTGCAGTTTCTATCGAGTCAATAAAAAGTCCTCCTTTTCATCCATTACAAGTTTCTCTACATCACCGATCTCCTCGTCCCATCAGAAATATTAGGAAGCCGGTTCTAAAATGGTTACACAATGATTAAACTATATTTATATAGTGTGTAAAAATTAATCAAGTACCGCAATGACGAGCTTTATTCATAAGACTTAATGGTCATGTAATAGGAGATTTTATTCCGCAGTTAAAGTTCATAAGTGCCGGCTTTGCGTGTTGATAGGTATTATACTCCGACTTTAATTACACACCTTTTTGCACACAAAAAGAAATGGGTTTTGCCGTTTTGACAATAATTAAAGAAAGGCTTTTTAGGGAGATATTAACTTTCCCGTAATCAGTTCCAGAGGTCCTCAGTGCTGAATGATCTAGATAGATAAGCATCGATAAATGAGACATACGGCAAGGAGGCACAATCACTGCGGAGAGCGACACTTACCAAGTGAGATGAAAAATCTTCCTGTCTGTCTCACTATATTTATTATACTAGACGATGACTGAAAGATGGATGGAAGGATAGAGGGATAGATATGGGTAAGATAATTGACAGATTTTGATGGTTGGATAAATGGTTGGGTGGATGGTTGGTTGGGTGAATGGTTGGATATGGGATAATTGATAGATTCTGATGGATGGATAAATGGTTGGGTGGATGGTTAGATGGTTGGTTGGTTGGGTTGATGGTTGGATATGGGATAATTGATAGATTTGGATGGATGGATGGATAAATGGTTGGGTAGATGGATAGATATGGGATAATTGATAGATTTGGATGGATGGATAAATGGTTGGGTGGATGGTTAGATATGGGATAATTGATAGATTTGGGTGGATGGATAATTGATAGATTTGGATGGATGGATAAATGGTTGGGTGGATGGTTAGATGGTTGGTTGGGTGGATGGTTGGATATGGAATAATTGATAGATTTGGATGGATGGATAAATGGTTGGGTGGATGGGTTGGTTGGGTGGATGGTTGGATATGGGATAATTGATAGATTTGGGTGGATGTATAATTGATAGATTCGGATGGTTGGATTGGATAGATAGTTGGATGGATATGAGCTCAATAGATATAAAATAGATTTTTAAGAGATGTTAATAGATGGCAAAATATAGATATAAATGGATAACAGATATGAGAGAGATTGATATGAGATAAATGGATCTGGCTTGACAGATAAGAGAAAGATTGAGAGATCTAAATAGATTGAGAATATATAGATAGAAATAGATAGATATGAGATTGAGATGGATGGATAGACAAACTTTATTAAAAGTATTTGTCCCCAGCACTGCATGTTGTACGGTGGGTGAACAGCATGGCTTCTGGTATGTTAACCTTACTGGTAGCCATGCTGTCTTGAAACAGCTGATCTGCAGGGGCCCTGGCTGTCAGATCCTTGCAGAAGTAATATTGTTGGCCTATCCTAAGGATAGTTATCAATATTAGAAAGGTCCCATATCTCATATACTATATGAAGCCATAAATTATATTAGGGGGACAGGGAACACTCTGGGTTACAGGAGGCACTGTAGGGGGCATACAATCGTGCTAAAGGGGTGTGGTCTAAAGGTTTTTGCGGCATGCTACAAAATGCGCCCTTCCCACCCAGGACCCTGCGGAACCTGTTATTTGGAAAAAAAAAAAAAAAAAAAAAAAAACCTTCCCACCCCTGCATTAGGTTAACTGTAGTTGAAAGTTCGTCTATGCCTCTTTAGGTGTCTAGAAACAAGTGGAATAAGAGAAAAAAACAGGGCTATCTATTTTGTTTCCAAACTCTCCGTCTCATTTATCCAGACATTCCATCCAGGGTGGAAACACTTTGTGTGTGGAATATCCTGCATGAGTGCAAAATAATAAAAAGCATGTGTATATTAAAACAGGATCAACTTAATGGGGACTACGCATTGGGTTACATTAATATTCTATTACAGTAAAAACCTCATATTTAATAAATTTTCCCAATTTTTTTCTTTTTGTAACGCTTAACTCTATTTTTGTAAGTTAAATGCCAATCCAAAGAACCAACACTTACAAGTCTTGATTTATGTTAAGAAAATATCTTCCACTGTTATTTCACGTATATACATTTTACACAGCAGGCAGAAAACTCCGCTTTCTCCTGACCAAAATAAGGGATATTATTCTTCTGTAGGAGAAGGATTTCTAAACAACGTTCTAGAGCCGAGATACAAGAAAAACATTCTTGACATTATTTACACTACAAACCAGGAGTCTGACAACGGGAGCAGAGAAGTCGCCACCGCCATCAGCAGCCATCGATTCCAAATTGTGAATTTTATATCGGTGTCATTGAAATAAGGACTAGAAAAGAAATAAGAAGAATAATAAAATCTTCACCTTCTATTAGAAATACAAAATATAAGAAGTTTACAAACTTTTGTGTCATTGAGATGACAAAATGTAGTAAGTGGAAGTGTGGACTGGGTGATTTATGGGTATGTTTAAGGGGGTGTCTCAGGGACACATTGGTGGGCTCATGGTAAAGATTTTGTGAACCCCCAACCGTTATGTTCTATGACTTGTATGCTGCATGTTTAGAGGTTTTCCCTTCTTCAGGTTACATCTTTAATTCTCAGTTCTCCCTGAGCTGGTGGGTGGAGACTGGCTGCTATGATGTCTCCCATATACGTCACAGTAAGGTCCTGCTTCTGTCTGTAAAATGGACACCCCAAAGCCCATCCCCACCCACCCCAATGCCCTGGGCTGTCAGCATCACTGAGATGCAGGGTTTGGGAAGGAAGGTGGTCAGTTTTAGAAAGTTGGGTGTGTTCCAGAAGTGAATAGGTCAAATTTTGTTTCTGGCATACTCTGAGCGAAACAAGCTGGACGCTCACTGTCAATGCATAGCAAAGGAGTTAAATGAAAAACCTCTAGCTGCCACCACCACTAGAGGGAGTATAATAGCATTGAAATATTGTTTAAGAATTTTTAAAAGGTGCCTAAGAGTAGCAATCATGATTTTAAAAAACGTAACTTCTTTTTCTCCCCCCCCACCAGGCTCCAGAGCCAAACCAAATCTCCAGTAGTCCCTGCAGGCCTTTGTTTACTGTTCACAAGTGAACAAGTGATGACATGTCGTATGTCCACATGACCACTGCAGCCAGTCACTGACTTCAGCAGGGACTCCAGCATGTATGGCACAAATCCTTGGCTGTAGCTGTGACATCATCCCATGGGGGCAAGACAACAAATACTGGTGGGGACCACTGAAGTAGCAGATATGGGTCAGCGGGGATTTGTAGTTTTGTTATTACATTTGCAACTTTTTAGTACTTTCAAAAAAGTATTAAATAGAAATGGGGGCGAACCTCTGAAGATTTGTTTCATTTTGGGTTCAGGTGTTTTGACTAATTTCGGTTAAATAAGGTCATCACGAACCAGAGCTTAATTTGGCATATAATATATTGTATGACACTGTCAGGGCTCCTAGTGCTTGCCCATGTTTTTTATTTTATACACACATGGCAGTTATATTGTTTTATATAACAATTAGCCAGTTTTAGGGACTTGTAAGTGCTACAGGCTTGAAATATTTGTGGCTGTGTGCTTGGTTGAAAAGTAATAAAGAACTGGCTTTCCAACACAAAAAGCCACCAAAAATTATCCCTTTATGGGAGCAGATACGAAATCAAAATAGCGTTGGTATTGAAAGAAGCATTTTTTTTTCCAGCCCTGATAATACCGTGTTTCCCCGAAAATAAGACACCCCCGAAAGTAAGACATAGGAGAGGTTTTGTAGAATTGCCCAATATAAGGCATCCCCCGAAAGTAAGACGTACCGTAGGAGACGTTTCGTTTCGCAGCATTCCCGAACAGAACATACCGGTACGGTATATGGTATACTGTAACACTGCTGTCGTCCCCTACCTTCACCATTCAGTATCCTGAGCCTGTTGCTTTCCTTGTTGTCCCCCTTTGTCCCGCTGCTGTTATCCTGTACAGTACGATGTCCCTGCTGCGTTGTACCGCATGAGTGTGCAGTGGTGAGCGTTCTCCTGGTGTCGGGAAGCGGAGCCTGTCCTTGCTGCGCGATTCTGCTGTAACGATTCTGCTGGGGACGTCACTTTGCGTCGCGACGCCGGCCCACATCACGTGACGCCGGCCTGGTCCAGCATTGAAGAAGGCCGAAGCAGCAGAGAGTGGACCGGATCGAGGAACAGGTAAGCAACGTTGTTTTTTTATGTTTCTATCCTCCCCTGGGTCTCCGATCATTATACTCTGGGGTCTGAAAAGACCCCAGAGTATAATAATTGTGCATGGGTGGTCCACAATGGGACATACCGGTATAATACTGTGTGCAGGGGCCACTATGGGAGATGATACTGTGTGCAGGGGCCACTATGGGAGATGATACTGTGTGCAGGGGCCACTATGGGAGATGATACTGTGTGCAGGGGCCGCTATGGGAGATGATACTGTGTGCAGGGGCCGCTATGGGAGATGATACTGTGTGCAGGGGCCGCTATGGGAGATGATACTGTGTGCAGGGGCCGCTATGGGAGATGATACTGTTTGCAGGGGCCGCTATGGGAGATGATACTGTGTGCAGGGGCCGCTATTGGAGATGATACTGTGTGCAGGGGCCGCTATGGGAGATGATACTGTGTGCAGGGGCCGCTATGGGAGATGATACTGTGTGCAGGGAAATTAATGGTTTGGATTGTTATGATGATGTCCTAGAAGATGATGACATAACTGTCATTGAATAAATTTTACTTTCTATGCATACTGTAAATATTGGTAAATGTACCATACTGTTAATTGTTGTTCATGGAAATATTGGTACGGTAGTAAGAAATTCTTGATAGGATTCACAGTTTGTCTGGTTATGCTGGTTTGTGATGACAACTACTGTACAGTACCGTATATAATAAATGTTCATTTTTTGTTCAGCAATAAATAAATGTGAATTCTTCTTCATTGAAAAAAAAATAAGACATCCCCTGAAAATAAGACACAGCACATCTTTGGGAGCAAAAATTAATATAAGACGCTGTCTTATTTTCGGGGAAACAGGGTAGCACTTTGTATGTATTAGTTAACAAAAAACACTAATGCTAAAAAAAACCTTAAGAAAAAGATATTTTGCCCTAAAAGGACTAAAGGACTGACTTTGTTTTTACTGACAATGTAAGAGACTCTATGGACATTCAGATCACAGTACAGCAAGTTACATTAAGTAATGGCACTGCATTACAAAAAAAAAGCTCAACTGCAAAAAAAAAAAACTTATCAAAATGAGATTGGTAATGAAAAGGTGACCTGTCCAGTGTATGTGTAACTAGGAATGGCAGGGCCCCCAGGCAAACATTTGACATGGCCCCTGCACTCACTATTATGCCCCATAGTGACCCCTGCACACAGTATTATGCCCCATAGTGGCCCCTGCACACAGTATTATGCCCCATAGTGGTCCCTGCACACATTATTATGCCCCGTAGTGGCCCCTGCACATAGTATTATGCCCCATAGTGGCCCCTGCACACAGTATTATGCCCCATAGTGGCCCCTGCACACAGTATTATGCCCCATAGTGGCCCCTGCACACAGTATTATGCCCCATAGTGGTCCCTGCACTCACTATTATGCCCCATAGTGACCCCTGCACACAGTATTATGCCCCATAGTGGTCCCTGCACACATTATTATGCCCCATAGTGGTCCCTGCACTCAGTATTATGTTTCATAGTGGCCCCTGCACACAGTATTATGTTTCATAGTGGCCCCTGCACACAGTATTATGCCCCATAATGGCCCCTGCACACAGTATTATGCCCCATAGTGACCCCTTCACATAGTATTATGCCCTATTGTGGACCACCCATGAACAGTTATTATACTCTGGGACATCAAGGAGGCCCGAAGCCTGCTGGAGCACAGGAGAAGTAACAGTGTTTTTTATGTTCCCTCACCTCCCCTGGGCCTCAGATCATCATACTCTGGGTTCTGAAAAGACCCCAGAGTATGAAGCTAGTGTTTGTGGGGTTGGCGGGCCCACAGCCTTACTTACTGATCCCCGCTCCTGCTCACAGCCACCTCAGCAGAATGGGAAGTGCAGGCGGCCATGAGCAGGAGCGGGTCGGTAAGTAAATAGGCCCCGTTACCTGCTGGTGTAACACCAGCAGGTAACAGCCTAGTAAAAAAATATATATATCAGGGGCCCGCCAGGCCCACTAATGTCCCGACCCTGTGGCAGCTGCTCCCACTGCTACCTTGGTATTTATGCCACTGTGTGTAACACAGTAAAAACTGAATTCACACACCAAACAGTGAGCCTATCTGTCTAAAATTAATTAAATCTAACTAAACTATGCTCTACTAGTCCTCCTCTTGTAATTCTATACACTGTGCTCCACCAGTCCTCCTCCCATCATTCCATAAACTGTTCTCCACTAGTCATCCTCCTATACATCTATAAATTTTTCTCCACTAGTCCTCCTCCTGTAATTCTATAACCTATGCTCCACCAGGCCTTCTCCTGTTATTTTATAAACTATGCTCCACTAGTCATCCTCCTATAGTTTTATAAACTGTGCTCCTCTAGTCGTCCTCCTTTAATTCTATAAACTGTGCTCCACCAGTCATCATCCCATTATTCTATAAACTGTGCTTGAATATCACAGAATCCCTTCTTCCTGCCCACAGCATATTGTATTGTATGTGTAACCTCTCCACCTACCAATCATGATTGGCTGAGGTGCTGTCAGGTGATGCCAGAAGCCTGCCTAGGTCAAGGAGATCATGTGATCCTCCTTCTCTGTAGTCTGTGTGTGCTATATGTCACCTTGGCTATTTTAGTTCACCTGAATCTCAAAGGTTTCAGTTCCTTGAAAAACCCATACTTTTGTAAAATTTGGGTCAAATCTAATTTCGTTACTATTCAGTTTCCTCATCTGTAGTCTCAAACAACCCCTTTAACTCTTTGTTCCTCAGGATGGTTCCTTGACAATGACTTCCATCTAGAGCTTCACTATAATTCTCCATTTCTGAACTAAAATGTAACAAAACCTATAATTTCTACCTCTTATTCATTCTGATTCCAATGTGAGCTCCTCTTTTATATCTCATATATAATATATCATTTATATCCCACCTGAGATCAATGTATTTTTTTTTAACCACAACCCCTCTAAATTAAGTCATTCCTCATCTGCTCTCAACCTTCCAGTGTCCAGTGGAGCTCCTCAAGGCATCCACTGGCCAGACGACCTCTCGAACCTTGTTGTCCATCGTCCCCTAATGAATATTACACCCGCTGACAAGGATCTGAGCTAAACAGGAAACAATTTATGTCACCCGAAGCCTTTTAACAAATCGATGCAACTATTTGTAATTGCTTGTTTCACAAGATTAAAAGTGCTTAGCTGTGAACTTCGCCCATGCTCCTCAGGCCAGGGTGACCTGCGTGCAAAAAAAAAAAAAAAAAAAAAATTTAAAAAATTGCATTGTGGGTAATCGGCACCTATTTCCATCAGCTAATCCATATTGTTAATATTTCTGGGATTTTTAATGTAGTTACAATTTATTGCTGATCAAATGTGGTTACCTAAATTGCTGTTGCTAGTCGACAGTTTAACTGTCTTTATTAATTACGGGATAATTTAATGCTGGTGCACAAGCTCTTGTGTTGGTCATTTTTACAGTTCAGGCAGTTATCAGCCGCATGACGAACCGTTTTAGCATTTTCAATGGAAATTTGGTAATATGATGCGATAAAAGTGTCATTTAGTGGTGAGTAATGTTTAGTGGTTTATGTGTGATTAATCCCCCGGGATCACACACCTTCAAATTAACAATATACATTGAAGAATTATATTTAAGCCATTTTCTGATGTTTGGAGGACGCATAAAACTGTCTGTTTTATTCCTTCGAATAAATAAAATCTTTAGCAGTACTTGGGAATAGTACTTTACACATCATTCTACTAGGCATTAGGGAAATAGTGTACACCCCCCCCCCTTCGCCCAGCGCAATTATGTAACACGTACGTCTATGAGGAAGAAGAGGGAAAAACAAGTGATAAATAGTAAATCAATGTAATGTTATGTAGCAAAACAAGATAAAAAAAAATTTAGTTAAAGGGATTATCCACCTTTACAAAATTGATAGCCTATTCTTAAAATGGACCTCCGCTAATCCAAAATTGATAGCCTATTCCTAAAATAGGCTATCAATTTTGGATTGGTGGAGGTCCAACTGTCGGGACCCCTGCAGATCAGCTATTTCCTAGATTGTTTACATGCCAGGCACTGCATTGCTCACTTGCTGTACTTTTAGCAGCAGCAGTTATCGGTATTGCATCGTTGTCCAATAAACTTAAATGGGATACCGCTGGATTACCGATAAACACTACTAAAAGTACAACAAGTGGCATGTAAGCAATGCTGGGAGCAGCACACTCCCGGAAACAGCTGATCTGCAGGGGTCCCGACAGTTGGACCTCCACCAATCCAAAATTGATAGCCTATTTTAGGAATAGGCTATCAATCTTGGATTAGCGGAGGTCCATTTTAAGAATAGGCTATCAATTTTGTAACGGTGGAGAATTCCTTTAACAATTTTTTTTTTTTAATCTTGTTTGCCAAAAATTGGTGGCCTAAAATCAGACTACACAGAGTTTGTTTGTAGTCTGTAACCATGGAGACACATAGATCTGCCTACACACAAACCAGGAGAGGTGACTTATAGTGGTCATTATGTTTTTCCCCTTCGCACCAAATGAAAGAGGTGGGTGAACCCACAAGTATTAATCGAAACAAGTCTTGTGAGGTTCACCCATGTAGGAAGAAACCTTAGAGTATAACAGTGATTTGTGGATAATGAACCCCAAAAATTTTGGGCTCAGGTCAAGTTTTTGGAAAACTTGGGTCAAATATGATTTGATCTAAACTGGTTTGTTCATCTCTAACTATTGCAACTACGTTCTTACTAAAACCTTCTGATGGATCATTTTGGAGAGTGCAGTGTTCCATGACATAGGCTAATAGGGTACTTGGGGTTACTGGGGTGGTGTAGTTACATGGCAGAGTCACGGAGTCAGCTTTGTAAACCTGACCAGTCCACATTGATTGACATCCTTGCTATTGTTAATGTCTTCATGCCAGGAGATATTAGCGGCTTGGCATATCCAACTTTAACTCTCTCTGTGTCCAGGTATCAATTTATTACCAGGAGGCATAACAGAGGAACGGTACAATGGGGACTGTAAAAAGCAGAATTCTGCAGAATTATTATTTTATGGACAGGTATTTATTAAAACATCCTCTAAATACCTCTTTATTCCATAGATACAAAGAAATAATACTGGTTATTGTGAGCTTTACTGTCCTTTAAATGTAGAGCGGAGGCGCCAAGGCTGGTTATGTGCGTGAATATACGGAGGTTGCAGCGAGGATCTATCTCGCTATCAGATAAGCACCAGTGATTCCACTATTAATTAACCTTTCGCATCCTCAGTGCAGAGCTTAATTGAACTTCATTAGTGTGTGCGTGTAGCACCACCTAACACAATGCTTTTGTTTGGCGGCTGTTTTTTATTCGCCGGCTACAGATATAAAATGAAGATATTGTAAGATTTTCATAACATCTGCCAATGGATTCATGTCAAAGGCAAAAAAAAAATTAAAATATAGCATAATATTTTTTTTTATTTTTTTTTTTTTTTACTAGAGACTGGAAATGAGCCAAATGGAGATTTCAATTCTGATACAAATGGTTAGGAGTGACCCGGATATGGAAGAGATTGGCAGTGTTCCTTTTGTGTGTGTGTGTGTATATATATATATATATATATATAACTCATTCTCAGGCCTAGAGTTGGACGAAGCGGATCGTAATGAGCCCGGTTCACTACAGATTTTCCGAAAAACTCAGATGTGGCCAAACCGATGATTTTTAGGGTTCTTCACCCACAAAGCATTATTATACTCTGGGGTCTTTTCAGACCCCAGAGTATAATACTCAGAGGCCCTTGGGGGTGCATAAAATAAGAAACAGTCATAACCCACCTTATTCGCCTCTCCTGGGCTCCCCTGCTGCAGCCGATGATCTCCCCCATGTTTCTTCCAACTTCCTGGGTGACATCAGTGTCTGGGGGACCAGTGAGGCCGGTGATTCTCCAGCAGTCAAGTGGGGCACATTGATGTCATGACACTTGTATCAAAGAATCAAGAAGTCAACGAGCCCCACATGGCTACAGAGGCCCAACCACAGGTCCCAGCAGTCCCCCAGGGAGGGTGACATCACTCAGGAGATCACCAGATGCCACAAGGGAGCCCAGGAGAGGTCACGGAAGAGGAGTATGATGGTTTATTAATTTTTCATACCTCTCCTGGGGTCCCAGAGTAGAATAAAGGACTGATGGGCAAACCTCACAAATATTCGAAAGATGAATCTTGAGAGGATCAACCATCATAGTTGTGTCCGTAGTCGTGTGCAGGTCTATGGAAAGCAATATGGATGGCATCTGTGTGTAGTCTATATTTTCCACAGACCCGATCAATAGAATAGATGAGACAAAGTCATAAAAACGAGAATAGAACCTGCTTAGTGGTTAGCATTGTATCCTTGCTGCGCAACATCTTAAAGGGGTTTGTATGTTCTCCCAGTGTTTGCATGCGATTCCTCCCACATGCCAAAGACCTCCTGACTGGGAATTTAGATCGTGTGCCCTACTTGGGACGGTGTTGACCTTATCTGCTGCGGAGTATGATGGGGCTATATAAGCAAGTCCATCAATTGTAACCTTCATCAATAACTTGTCTAGAGAACTCTGATACCTCAACACAATAACCACCAAGGATTTCTTAATATTCTCTGTACTAAGTACTATAGCATTAAAAACCTACCGTATATAAACTTGGGATTGCTGTAACTACTGAACCCCATAAAACATGCAAGAATGGAAAGGATAACAGACTGAAACGACCTTAGTTGGGTGACCTATAGATGGCCATACACAAGACCGGTTTGCATCTCCTATGTATCCGTATATAGCGGTGCATATGTATCGATGTTTTGCTAGTTTATTATCCGATCTTCTGATATACCGTGTACTGATGATGATGTCGTGTGTGTTGTGTTGTGTTTTCTTTGCATTTGCCAAGTGTACATATGGAATGTAGTTGCACCTTGGTGATATATGATGGAAGGAGTTGGACACGTTTCGTGGTATGACCCCGCTCTAGCTGCAGAGTGATGCTTGGTTATGCCGGAGCAAAGACTTGTTACAAATCCGAGAGCGCTCGCCCCTTTTTGGAAGTTGACGTCTGTTGAGGTTGTTCGGTAGGTTAGTTCACCGTTGGAGGACTCTTAGTAGACCTTGTAGGAATCTAAATCCAGTCATTGGTGTGTCCAGAGGCCATTTATATTTCAGAAGTCCTCGCTACAGGAAGGAGATGCCATAGACCAGGGGGATGAAGCAGCTGAGAGAGTAAATCTTTCTATATACCCCAGAGGGTGTTTTAGATGGTCATAGGCTACAGTCTAGGGCAATGGGAAGAATCAACCCAGAGGGACAATAGAGGCACTTGGCCAATCCCTGGACTAGACTGACTATCCCAGGAACAGGTTAGGTGATATATATATATATATGTAATATTACTACAAATACATTCCATCCATGTACATATAGCTACCCTAGGTGTAAGTATGTATTGGCATGTACATAGACCTACTCGTTGTAAGGTTTTACATCCAGCAATGACTGTGTGTATAGGTGTTAATACATGTACAACCTGTAGTCTCCCATATACCTGTGGTTTTGTGGATTCTGTGTCCTGCACATGTTATGGTAGATTAGGAGTTGGTGCTGGTTATGCATGACTCTCTATATGTACATGTATGTGTCAGGTACTGGATGTAGCTTCTGTTACCGGGGCAGAGCCAGGACATAGTGTAATGTTAGGATATATTGTATATACATACACATTATTGGCCATATTGGCTGGGTTGCCAGGAAGCGGCAGAAAAGGAGACAGCTGTGTGTGGTTGTGTCCTCGATGTAATCTATGCTGTATATTGATGTAATGTATATAGCTGTGTGACATCTATGTTATTAGTAAGGTATCTGTGAGGGTGGGATGTTACTCCTGGAGTGTGTGCATATGGGAAATGGTACATAGTAAGATGCCTGTATAGAAGACAAGGAATCAGCCTAGGAACAGAAGGAAGGGGTAAAAGACAGATCTACCTAAAGGAATCCTTTTTCATCCACACCATCCCGGAAAGTAGGGACATGTCACAAGGAGCCAAAGGCCCGGTCTGTGACTATGGTAGGAAGAGGAGAGATGCTCACAGACTCAGGTGTGCAAGCTCAGGGGGACTGAAGTTACTTGCTAAGGTGCGCTTTAGGGTGGGTTCACACTTGCGCTGACACTTCATCTGCCGCGAATCCGACCTAAATGTCGGAAAACTGGATAGGGAAAGGTTTGCGACGCTTTGCTTAAAAACCCATTCACTTCTATGGGTTTTTAAAGCAATGTGTGGGTGTGCGCTTACACCCTCTGCGCCGAGAAGCCAGTTTTTTTCGTCGAACACAAAGTCCTGCATGTCCGACTTTGTTTCCGACAAAAAAAAACCCGGCTTCGCGGCGCAGAGGGTGTAAGCGCACACCCACACATTGCTTTAAAAACCCATAGAAGTGAATGGGTTTTTAAGCAAAGCGTCGCAAACCTTTCCCTATCCAGTTTTCTGGCATTTAGGTCGGATTCGCGGCGGATGGAGTGTTGGCGCAAGTGTGAACCCAACCTAAATGATATATAATTCCACATGTGTTAATTCATAGTTTTGATGCCTTCAGTGTGAATCTACAATTTTTATAGTCATGAAAACACAGAAAACTCTTGGAGTGAGAAGGTGTGTCCAAACTTTTGGTCTGTACTGTATGTTAAGTAAATGTCACTTCCCATCAAACCCCAACACTCCATGATTAAAGATAACCTTATGTGACAAAAGGCATAACACAGGCCGCCCACCCCGAAACCGTTCCCTTTAGTATGGATCACTGTGAAGGAGCAAAACCATATGTAACTACCTGCTGACATCAATTCAATATCTTGTGGGCCAATTTTCTTTATTTGTTTGTGTCACTTACCAACGATGGTTCAACTGTACGATATGAATTTGTAAGAAACCACATATCTATATACAGGACTATGCAAAAGGTTTAGGCAGGTGTGGACAGAAAAAATGCTGCACAGTGAGAACGCTTTCAGAAATAGAAGGGTTAATGGTTTATTTTATTTTTTTTTTGGTCACTGAACAAAATGCAGTGAATGAAGAAAAGAGAAATGTAAATCCCATCAATATTCGGTGTGACCTTTGCCCTTTTCCATCAGTTCCTCTCGGTACTTGCAGACAGACAGTTTTTGGCAGGGAGGTTGTTCCCAACACCATCTTGGATCTTCTGTGGATGTTGCTTGCTCCAATCCTTCTGTCTCTTCATGTCATCCCAGACAGACTGGGTGATGTTGAGATCAGGGCTATATCTGTGGGGGCCGGATCATCACTTCCAGGACTCCTCCTCCAAAGGGCAAAGGTCACAACAAATATCGATGGGATTGACATTTATTTTTTCTTGTTAATTGCTAAAAATAAACTATTAACACTCCTGGGGGCCCCATGAGCCCCAGGTTTTGCATTGAGGCCAAGGAGATTCCAGTGACTCTTCTGGTCCACATTATTGCTGATGCTAAGACAATACTGGAGTGCAGGAAATGTCATGATGATATTCGTGCTGATACCCCGGCTGCGGTGTTCAGGGGGCCCAACAAGCCTCTTGTGAGCTGAATGTGTGCCCCGTTAGATAGGATAACCTAGATACATCTCATGATATTCTGACAAGTGGGCTGTAACATTAATTGTTGGATTTGCACAAACATAAAAAAATAATCTTAACAACACTGAATGAGCATTTGTATAAAGCTGTACAAAATGTATAAGGAATGGATAACTAGCCAAAAACAATAATTCGCTACTGTTAAAGTTGGGGTTAAATTTCTGATGAAAATAAATGTGTTGACTCTTAAACATACCACAGGGCTTCAAAGGATACCAAAAAAGAAAATTCCTGTGTCATGTTAGGCCCAGTACTGCTCCCCTTAGGACCAGATTTACTAATGGTTCAGCCATGTAAACTTGGACAGGCAGTGTGGAAATTTGCCAGATTAATCTCAGTGGCTGATGCTGGATAATAAATCTGGCGGATCTTTAAACTATCCATCCTAACTTTCTACCATCTTTTTGTTGATTTACTTTAAGCCAAAATTTTATGGCAGTTTTGGCACCTTTATGTTGTATTGTGGCACATTTAAGCCATGCCCCTTTTTTCTGAGAATCCACACCCACCTGTCTAGCAAGTCGAAAAATTTTACACCAAATTAGATGAGCCAAAGGCGCACCACGTTTCCACCAGTGTCTAGTTATAACCGCAATAGTAAATAGGGGCCAGTGTATCAGTTTACCCCAACATACTTGTTCCATATTCTTATGAGAATAAATACTGAAAAATATCTTTACTCCAAAATTTAAAAAAATGTGCCAGATTTGTGTAAATTTAATAAAGACACAAAACATGAATTCTATGGTCTTGGTTATTTATTTTATTGTGCATTTTTATTTTACTAGGTGGAATCTTCATCTCAGAAGTGTTTTTGGGCTACAACAAACTTCACACAAGGGATCTGTATAAGGAGCTGCTGACATGACTGAGGTAACAAGTAATATTTTTGCTTTTTTTCCCCCAACATAATGGCGACCTTCTTGGTGTTGATAACAAATCTATACTACAACGTATCAGTCTAGTGACCTTTCAACTGAAGGACATGAAAAAACAGGACAACTCAAACTACCAGTGTGAACAACCAGCATTTTATTGCATTTGAGAATGCTATACTGTCAGTAATCAGTACTGACTACACAACATTTTTTATTGTCTGTGTCAACAGACATGGAATGATGAAATTACAATTGATGTGAGGAATGAGTTTCTTTTATGCCTTTTCAAAACAAAAAAATTTTTTTTTTTTACTGGCAGCAAATACACATGAAGCACCATGCTAACAGTCCGAACTGTACCATTGTCATCGAGGCTTAAGGGTTGTCAGAAGAATGTGTATTTAAGTTACAAAAACCAATAGAAATGCTTAAAATAGATTAAAACCAGTAAATGAGTAGACTAGGATTTAAATAAAAAAAAAAAAAAATCAAAAATAGAATCCAAAACAATCACTGTTTTTATCGTGGACCAATTAAGTGTGATTCTGTAAGAGTATTTTTGTAACCTTATTAAATAAATTCCAACTTTTATCCAATGAGCTTGAGTTTTTTTTATAAAAATCTTGATCAACAAAAAAAAATGGTCAGCACAAAACCCCATAAAAATAAATGATTAGAGAGAAATTTTTGAAAATGATGCATGCAAGAAAAAAATAAATTATGGTTAACAAGAAAAATTTTCCAATCAACCCAAGTCTCGATTTTTTTTTTTTTTTTCCCCTCTCACTTCCAGCGAGACGCGTGAATCCGACAATATATTAACAATGCATGGAAACTAAAAAGAGAAGGCTTTGTTCAACTCATTCCTGACAGCAGTTTACCTGATACATGGTACTATTTTGCTAATGTACGCTTTTCTTTGAGAAAAAAAAAAAAACAACATGTAACAAATTGTCTTTACATCTTGGCACCTTGTAAAGTATTTTTAATACAAAAGTTTAATAGTTTGACACTCCCCGTTAATTATTCAAGACTTCACTGATAAACTTTGAAAGTGTGAGCCCAGGATTCATCATGCAAAATATTTACTGCAGGAGGAGAAAACACTTTAAAACAACTTTTTTTTCATATAGATATATATATATGCTTTTAGAACGTATGAACCTTTTTTATTTTTAAGACAGCCAGAAAAGGCAGTGGTAGATTAACATAGATGGTTGAAAAAAAAAAAAAAACTGGGGTAAAAAAAAAATTAAAAACACAAAAACTGTACAAATTTCATCGATCAATGATAGAAAAAAATTGTCAACTATGTTACAGTTTGAAAAGCAAATTAGTCAGGGAATTTCTCCCACCTTGTCAGCAAACGTCATCCATAATTTTTTTTTTTTTTTTTTTTTTTTAAGCCGGGATAACTAAATATTATACATATGCAGCAATTCCTGCAATAGTTACATACAGTAGTTTTTTTTTTTTTTTTCAAAGCTATTTTTTTTTTTTAGTATAGTTAATATAAAGCAGTTGCACAACAAAGCAATGGTGTTTGACAAACAAATATGCATTTATTCCTGGCAAGGAATAGTTTTTAGAATGGAAATAAAAAAAAAAAAAAAAAAAAAGAAAAGAAAAATCTAGATAACCAACCTGGGCCCTCCCCACCTCCCTCATTTTTAAATACAATTGGATGCGTAGACAAGTTGACAATATATGTACATTATGGGAATCTGAAATTAACATTATTTTTTTCCAAAAATGAAATAAAAATATATATATAGTGGAGTTTGCTTCATGATAAGCCTGAGTTTTTTTCAGTTGGTCGTTAAACAAGTTCAACACTTGCATGATATGTAAATGCTTAATTTTTTTTTTTTTTTCGTTAAATTTGCTGTAAACCGAGCATGCAAGACATACAGGTAAGTGCAACTTAGTGAAATGTATTTGTGTTTTTAGTCATTCCAGAAAGGGCTGGGTTGAGGTATGCTTACTAACTTTTATACATGCTAATGAGTTTTACTTACGCCCAACTATACTTGCCACAAAAGAACAAACCAACCAGCTCTGTATCCCCTCTCTACGTGATATATTTTTTAGGCATTCAATTGTGTATCCTTTTAGCTTGTCGCTCTAAAACCAAGCTGCCAAAACAGAAAACGTAAAAAAAATAAAATAAAATCAAAAATAAACACCAAATGGCCAGTGATAAGTGCCCTTCATTCACACAATACACAGATTAAATACGATGAGAAAAAAAAAAATTAGGGGGGAGCGTTAGTATAGGCCTACTCGCATCACCATTATGTGTTATACCAAATTTTGAAGTCAATTTAGCACTACAAACAAAATTCAAAATTTTAATAATCATTTTTGATCTGATACATTTGTGCATTCAAATTTCAAATCAACTGAGCTAATTAAGTGATCACATTTTGGTACCACTAAAAAGTGCTTTTGGGGGGTTTTTCTTGCACTAACAACTTAAATAGTTTCTATATACATTAAGAAGAAGGAACTGATGCTTTGAGCATTTTCTGGTATATTTAATATGACAACGATACAGACCTCGGAAATGTGCCGTAGAACGTAATGATTAGTCAGTTCAATCTGAAACATGGAGAATATCAGCAACATCCAGTAACTGGTACAGAACATTAAAACTATAAGGTGAGTTATTTAATAACCAATTTTTTTTTTTTTGGAATTAAAGTCCGTTGTTGTGTGCTGCGTTTTGGGAGGTCTGGGTAGACCTAACAATAGCTAGCAACTTCTGATAAGCAATAATACTATTCCTGACACATATATATCAGACCTACATGGTTTGGTCACAGACATTAAAAAATAAACAATGAAACAAAATTAAAAAAAATAAAATTAAAAAAATTAAGAAATACTTTGGTTTTGAAATAGATGGTCTGAAAATACACAAATGGAAACTAGCGGATTCCTATTAAACTAACCATCGTCTATCTTAATGAACAATATATCCCCCACTAGATACACTTGTTTCTTTTTGATCATCAGAAGAGGATATTTGGCTTTAAGATACAGGTAAAGCATATAACAACAAACAACATCATTTACCATCCTGTAAAATCTTTGGTAATTTTAGGGCTGACAAAAAGTGGAATTCTAAATGGATTCTGTTGTCATAGGGTGGTATAACCCACAGCAACCAATCAGATTACAGTTTACCTTTGTTATACCATGTTAAAGTTGCAAAGAGCCAAGATCTAATTGGGTGCTATTTGTTCGCTGATTTTTGCACCGTTTTATCACCTACGCCATGTCCCTTTTTAAAGGTGTGGTCGTTCGTCCCGCATAAAAATGAAAGGACAAAAAAATTTCTTAAACTTGAATAAAGTGGTTAAAAAAAATGATAAAACTGCACATTCTGAAAGTGGTGAAGATAACAGAGCACATCTGGGTCATTCAAAAGCAAAGCCCCGCAGGAACTATTCACAGCTGACGTCCCTTCATACACCCCTGTAAATGGTTCTGAACACTAAAACGAAGTTTTAAAAAACTTGGACCTTAAAGTCACAAAACCGATAGTATTCTATATTGTGGAAAGTCATGCTGGAAAAAAAAAACAAAAATCAAGACTTCCTCATTTCATTGTAATCAAAAATTTCAAAAACTGTTGCAGGAAAGGGATTGTACTTCTAATTCCCCTGGCCAGAATGTGCTACAGCTTTCCTGTATGGGGTGATTTACAACATGCCTACCCAGTGCAAAAATGTAATTCTTAATTCTTGTGCCTACTTTACACCCGATGGTGTAGACTAGAAAGCCAACTACTTTGGTCGCAAGGACGAAGAGCGTCTGTCTCACTCTTCAAATACTGTATTGTCATTGTCTGACTGGTATTCTTGTCCTTCACCAGTCTCTTTTGACTGTCGTCTCTAATTTTTTTTTCAAGTTCCGCAATCCATCCATTGCTACATGAAGTTATCCCAATCTTTGGGCATGTATTAACTGAAATTCCTAAATGCTGCCCTATAGGAAATACAAATATTAGCACATACAGGTCCATTAATGCTGATCTGTTTCCTTCCTCTTTGTTGTCATATTGAGGAAAAAAAAAAAAAAAAGTTTACAAAAAAGTGAGAGTTTGAAGTTTTTGATTTTTATATTCCCTTTTGGAAGTGACCAACAATGCGACTGTTCGCCATGCAAACTTTTGCTTCAAGCTAATGCCACAGATGAAAGAAAATATCTGCAATTAGACAGGGTCTCCGGGTCATACTCCGTGCCAGCGGCACAGCGTCCCCTAACAGGTCTTGCCTAGAGTGTGCCATGACTTGTCCTATATCCATTCACTTCTTCTGCTTTTCCACATAAGGGAATCCATGTTTGCACTGCTTGTAATAAATGGCCCCCTTTGCATTGACTGATGTAAAAATAATAAAAATGCAGTCAACTCCAACTGCAAAAACAATAGTTCACCTTATTAGAAATCTTCCCTTACTGGTGCAAGCTACATACATCAAGTCAAAATCTTACTTCCTATTTACTGTTTATATATTTTATACATATTAATGTATACATATGTTGATTGAAAACCATTTATATATATATATATAAAGACAACACTCTTCACCCACTGCTTGCTTGGTGGCTTTCCAGTGACTCACGTGAGACACGTCTTATCCTACAGAAAATTCTACCTCTAGTTCTTTCTTCCAAGACTTTTGATTTATGAGCAAAGACAGTGCAGAAAACCAGCCTGTGGTTCTATAAAGCATATAGTGCCTTCCAGGACTTTAGTACATATCAATGGCAAAAGTAGGGACCGCAAGCGACATCATCATGGTGAAGTCGGTAGGTATTGGCTCGCCAAAATGCTAACAAACACTGCTATACAGGAATGAAGTTTAGCCACGCCATGACTTTCCCTATGACTTTTTTTTTAACTTTTAGCTCTTCCAGTATGACGTGAACCATTCTGTTGAATGTTAAGGGCAACTTTTTGAAAATTTTTGTGGAAAAAAAAAAAAATAGTGGAATTTATATATTTTTGTTTGTTTTTTCGAGTGTCTGAAAGAAAAAAAAAATGTGATTGCAACTTAAGATAACTACAATGCAATGACAGAAAAAACATTGAACAATTGAAAGACATTCGGCATCATATAATAAAAACACCTATTAACATTCATCACAAAGTACAGAAAACATTATGCCTCCGAGAGGTCTTGGGCCTTGAAACAGAGGCCTGAGGTCAGAACTTAAATTGGTGTAGTACAATAAAAATAAAAGCAATACATTAAGAAGTTTGGGATATTTACTATGCCTCTCCCTCTGTCCCATACATATATAAAAAAGGTCACCCTCAATCCCATATGGAAGCAAAAGAATCGATTTAAAGGCAGTGATAATCAGAATTACATGCAGTACTGTGCAAATACGTTGTCCATTGGAATCCTTTTTTAAAATCTGGGCAATAGGGATGACCTGCATTTTAGACGCACATGCTTATATCGATGCCCTCAGTGTCCTTTTACGGCTGAACGTCAGTCCTTAAAAGTCTGTTGCGTGTGATGAAGTGAAATTGGTTTTTTAGCAAATTTACAACACTGATGCTGACCGTGAGAGAGGAAGTCGCAAGTACCAAACAAGTCGATCCAATGCACAAAGTACAAATTCCTTTTTTTTTTTTTCTTCAACAAAAAAAGTAGAAAAATCAAAAATACTCCCAAATGGGAAACTTGATGGCACTAAGAGTTAACACATGTCATAGTTGTCAGAATAGGGCCAAGAACTCTCCAGACTGTACAATAATAGAGAGATAACCAAGGCCTTGAACTGTCTTCATTCTCAGGATTGTGAAATTACACATGATTTTACTCCATGTCCTCATTTACAGGTTCATCTTCATAATCTCTGTCGGGGTCAAAGTCGGGACTGTGGTTAGCTGTTGTTACTAGTGATAGAGGACCTTCATTCTCGTCAGGATCCAGTGGTTCTTCTTTAACGTGTACGTGGTGCCTGCGTAAAAAAAAAAAAAAAAAAGTCCAATTTTATTGACAAAAACTTTTAACTTTTTTTTCTTAAATGGATTGTTCAGGAAATGGACAAGGCTGGTGGATGTGTAACATGCTAAAAAAGTGTAGTCGCCTGTCTGTCATCAGTTTGGTCTGGGGCCATAGCCTCGCTGCTGGAAGTCCTGCATCATACGTGGCCGCTGAGTACCTCCGCAGTTGCCGGTAAGGAATTGGTGACATATGTAGGTGATGTCACTGGTTCCTCTACAGCGGGCAGTTGTAGTGCAGGATTTGTGTAAGAGAGGCCATAGTACGAGACCAAACAGACACAGATGACTGACACAAAGACCACATTGACCCTGGTGGTAGACAACAGAACGCGAGGGAAGGTGCGTGTGCTTTTTTTAATCTTACACCTCCCCTTGCCTCCAGAGGGATCTGTCCTGGCCAACCTTGTTAAGTATGTGATGTAACTACAATGAGTGTCTTCCAATGGTTCCCTGTGGTGGAGCTGTAGGTTTTCCCAGA
Source organism: Leptodactylus fallax (assembly GCA_947044405.1). Lineage (NCBI taxonomy): Eukaryota > Metazoa > Chordata > Amphibia > Anura > Leptodactylidae > Leptodactylus > Leptodactylus fallax. Next base: position 573,449 of record CAMRHE010000672.1, on the reverse strand, counting down.
GATCACAGCTGATCACTAGAGGTCCCAGCAGAAGGACTGCCAGTGACCGCCTACATTAGAGAACCATTCTAATGAAAGCAATTGCCTACAGTACAAAACTTCTTCAATATAGCTGACAACTGATCATGATATACAAAACATGTAAATGGCTTTAAGTCAAATTTAACATTTGAGATGGAGAAAAAAAAAATTGTGATATCCAAAGGGGTTGTCACACCTATGTGATGGCACGCTGTATATTCTACTACTAGGATACGGTGGCGGTTCACTGTGGGATATTCTCTGCTGCTAGAGCATTGCATAGATTGAAAACTGCTGCAGAATCCGCAGTAACAATTGACATCCTGCGGGTTCCAACACTTTGCACTGCATTTTTTTTTTCTGTAGTATGTGGATGGGATTTGTTGAAACACCCGGACCCCACACAGACCTGTTCTTGCAGCCTCCAGGTGCTGGAAGCTGCTAGTGTGTAGGCGGCACATGCATCCCCGTCCACTGCATAGTGGTGGTTCCGGTGAACTGCTGCACCGCTACTATTACTTGAACAGGACCAATGCTGCACCCGGAGGCTGCTAGAACATATGATCTGTGCCAGGTCTGGGTGTCAGATCCCAAGAGATGACATACGGATGATCTACCTTGGGGACAGGTCATCAGATAAAAATTAGATTTGGGGACGGAAAACCCCATTAATGTAAATGTAGAAAAAGAAAATAATATACCAAAACAATAAATACAAATAAATAATAAAATCCATATTAACCCTACCTTGACACAACCACATAAGCCACAAATACACAAGTTAAACAAGACTTCTTCATAGAAGTAAAAATGTGAATTCTCAGGCCACAGAGCCTGGGAGAGGCCGGCGGTAATCACTGCGTAATGTGTGTTCTGCTTTTCTAGTTAACATGCAGAACTTGTGAGTCTACTCTCTAGAGGACGACCCCAAGTGAGGTTCTATCATTAATCAACTTCACGCCAAACACTGCGAGGAGACACCATGATACATGCCTTAAACTCCACATTAATGCAGATTTTTTTTTACAAACTGTCAATAAGGGAAGAAAAGCTCTGCCAGCAAACACAAACGGCGAAGGCGAGCGAAAAAAAAGGCCTCTCTCAACACAACAATGTGATAAGAGAGCCCGGTCCTAAGGAGAATAATAACACTGTCAGCTGTAAACAAGAAAAAACATGATCCTCGGCTCGCGGTGGGCAAAAAAGGACGCTCTCCGGAGATGAGATCTGCCAAATTCCCCATTATGGAGGAGCATATGAATAACCCACAGGGGAATAGGGCTGATCGTACATAACAGCTATGATAACAAGAAAGAAATGTTGTGCGTAAATCATATTTACAGGACTGCCTTTACAAACAGCAATTACTTTCTCACCGCTGAGTGGCTTTTGTCATGCAAAATACTCAAATGCGTAAACACCGCCTGGCCTTTGAAACGGTGACGGGAAGTGTCATTTTATTGACATTATCTTATATTAGAGATGAGGAGCAGAAGGAAAAGCTCCTGCTCGCTCATGATACAATTGACTTTCCAATGCAAGGCCTAAAAATATGTTGCGGTAATGAATTAAACTCCTACTCCCTGCTCGATGGGTTGCGCACCCCCACCCACGGTTGGCAATTCTTTTTTTTTTTTTTTTATTACCTCTTGTATTATCATAAAGAAAATATGTTGTGAAAGAAGAAAATAAGTCACCAAATCATCCTTTTATATAACTGGCCAGAATTAGAATTTGTATGCATAGATTATTATCTTGTGCCCCCATTCTTAAATATTTTATGAAATTCATTGTTTTAAGTACAGAAAATTACTATTGTATTTTTTTTTCTTTTTAAGCTATTGTATCACTGTAGACCAATCACATTTTTTTTCCAGTATCTTAAAGGACTTATCAAGTATAAAATGTGAATTTAACAATTTCTTCTACTTCCCACTTAAGGAGCTTATCCAGGATTAGAAAACATATCTTCTTTCTTCCTTGTCAGGAAGTGACATCACGCCCATTGGCCACATGAATGAGATGCCAAATGGCCATGTGACCAATGGACGTGATGTCACATCCTGAGAAGAATAAAACAGCCAAGTTTTTTAAGCCTGGATGATGCCTTTAAAGGGGTATTCGAAAATAACTTCTTCCTTATCCACTGGCTAGACAATCACTGTCTGTCTGAGTGCTGGGACCCCCACCTACCTCGAGAATGGGGATGCATTCATTCTGTAGGGACTGACAGAGACACCACAGTTAAGGGTAGCAGCACACGACCATGTTTCACCCATGAAACATGGTCCGTGTGTTAGCCAGATTTACGGGCTTGAACTTCGTGCTGGGAGCGGGACTCCTAGCAGTATAGTTATCTATGATGTTAGGAGTCCCTGCCTCTCAGCGACATATTGTCCCATATCAATTACAGTACGGGACACTGTGTCACAGGTGAAACACGGCCGTGTGCTGCTACCCTAAGAGCTTGGCTATTTCTGGCAGTCTCATAGAAATGCCTGGAGCGTCCACACATGAGGAACCAGCTGCTCCATTCATACAGGGGTACAAGGGACACCACTTTCGTGTGGCAGTCCCCGCGGGGAATCCCCACCAGACAGTTATTCCTTATTTAGTAGGTAGGAAATATACTTAAAGTACCATAATACCTCTTTACTGGGGCAGCCTCATCTGTAGCTGTCGCACTGAGCGCCATGGGTACGACTTCTCAAAGCTATGCTGACTTGCTGTTATTGCCGGGGCAGCTCTATGCAGCTGTTTATGTAGTATGGACCCGTAGTATGACAGGGTGTCCATTTAAATAAATTTGCCCACCATGTAATACATGTTTGTGTTGAGTCCCTTAGGCCCCATGCACACGGCTATGTTTTTCATCAGTGTGCAATCCATATTCTTTTACAGATACCATACTGACCAATACTGTTTTTCATTGGTCCATGTAGGGATCCATGAGCCTGGACACAATACTCAGGACCGTAACTGTCTGTCAGGCTCATTCACTGAAGTGGATGGGGCCATAGGGAATATGGATATATCCAACAACCCCCGTTTTCTCTCCTTCCTCACAATACCCTAGTACTACTTAACATACTCGTACTCATAATTTTGGATTCAGGGACTTCTAAGCAATGCATATGCTGTATACAAAGACCATCGGATCCCAATGCATACAGCCCGCAGCATCATTTATAGTATTGTTTTCCCTGTCTGGACCAGAAAGACCTTTTGGGTCTCCTCAGGGTCTAGGACCGTTGTGTGATTACAACCTCTGCATTGTCTACCACCACTCTGGTCCTTACCGGTCCTACAGTAATGACATCACATACGTCGCTTTGAGGCCAAAGATTGCAGGGCCAAAGTGGTGGAGGATAAATGGGGAAGTAAATGTTTTTTTTTTTTTTCATTTTATAACATTCCCACTCTCAAACAATTTTCCCAGTCAATCCCTTTAAAAAAATAAGACTTTAAACACAACCTTCGATTTTTTTTTATTTTTATTTATTTATTTTCCCCTAACCAAGCTCCAACTTTTCTGAAACAGTTTAGCCGTAAACATCTCGACAGAGAAAAGATTTTTATTTTATTTATCACATCTCAATAATCCTTTTATTTGTCCACTCTGGGAGCAGAAGAGTGTAGCTTGCGGCTGTTAAAAGGAATTGGGTTTCCGATGGCGCACACAGCATGAAGCACAACTGCTCTGCGGATACCATCGGAAACTATAAGGATGAAAGTCCTACAAACTCCTATTAAGAAATACTCAGCAAGCCGAGTCTTGGGATGAAAAGAGCTGTGGCATTATAGCGTCGTAAAGAAGGAATATAAAAAAAAATCGGATGCCGTATAATTTCTGTAGCTTTGCCACAGTTTTCATGCTAACAAGGTAATGCTGAGATAATGTTGGCGTTAAAAGCTTGATTGAGTCTAATTTATTGGGATGCTGAAAAATTAGACGCATCATAACTGTTTACGGCAGTTTTTAAAGAGGCGGCAGCGTGGCAGTTTAACGCCAAATGCATCTCGCCGGCATTAAGAGAAAAGCACAAATTGCTGCCGCAATTAATCACCTTCCCTTTTCTGCCGAGCGCAGGAACTTTAAATCTGTTTCTCTGCGTTATTTTCATTTACGCCGAAGTAGTTTAGTAACACATAAAAATTTCTAAAATATTTTGTTAGGCTTTTAAAGCACTGTAAATAACTCTCCCGGGGCTGCATAATATGAAATCATCATAATCGTCTGTGCTACAGGTTCCTGTAGGATTCTGGATTTTTTTCCCTGTGATTATAGACATTTAGAAATAAGAAGAGAAGAAAAAAAATAGATTTTGACTTAAATGTGGTGCTTAAAAGGGTTGTCAGTCAGCTCTAGACAAGCCCTTTTTAATAAGGGACCCCTGAGATCAGCCGTAATCTGAGTGGGAACCTGACAATAGTGTTCAGTTTCCCTGCAGCTCCTCCACAGGGGAAATGAAGTATTACACAGTGCCCTTTAAAGACTATGGGAAATGACATTCAGCACCAATGCCCAGCCACTATACAGGGACCAGTGCCAACTGTGTTGTGGACTACATATTGCTTGCGACCATGCATGATTTGTGCAGGGGCCACCTGCTATTAGCTATTTATGGCCATACATGGACAACCTTTATAAGAGATCCTCTGTGACAAGCCCTGCAGCTCCTCCACAGGAGAAATTGAGGTATTGCAAAGTGACCACTGAAGTCAATGGACTTGCTGTGTAATGCATAGTCATTCAACGTTCTCCAGAGCAAGGGACATTCTTTGTAACCACTTACGGCTCTGGCTAATGTTCTAGTAACTCTAAATTCCACAATAATTGACAGCTCCTTTACCTTAAGCTTTCTAAGACGCTATATGGGAGCTGTACAGAGAGTCACTTGAATGGGAGCCGAGGTGCCATAATTCACCATGGCCACTACACAGTCTACAAAGCTGTCTGCTTCTGGCTCTGTACACTGTGCAGATATCAGCTGATTGATGGGAGTGCTGTCCTAGGGATAGGCAATCAATATCGGGTCTTGGACAACCCTTTTAATGGAGGCATCATTGTGCTAAAGAGAAGACGGCATGGTGACTCTTGCAAATAGCAAGGTTTTGTGTCCATACCAAAGACAATCTATTGTTTGACATGGGTCCAGTTTCTGAAATTCCCCATGAATAGCTGGCACCACTAGGGAAAGTTAAAAGGGGTACCCCATTACAGACAACCCCTAGAAAGATCAAGTGATTATTCCAGGTCCCACATGTTGCACCTCCAGAAAACCAGGTATTTCCCCAACAGTGGGCATTTAGTAGAACAGATGACCATGTGAAATGTAATTGGCTCAAATCCACAGACTGAGAGATGCTCCTAAATACAACTTTCCATTCTGGTTCATAAAGGAGAAGTCCTAGATGGAGGATCTCTCTCCTCCATGACCTCAATATGCCCTAATAACACGTGTTATCTTCAAGAATCAACCTTTTTAAGAAAATTTCAACCACTGCAGGGAAAATATTCAAATGAATGGCTGGGTCAAGTCTTATAGGGGAATATAGGGCAGTTAGGGTATATAGGGCTGCCTTCATGAACTCCATTCGACCCCTTTATTTGTATTGGGACATGTGTGATAATCTTCAGGAGCAGGGTCTATAAATATTGATGGGGTTGGGTTGCAGATACTGGTTAACAATGTAATGAACAGTTCATCACAATACTTACATTGCTTGCATAGGGGAACGTCCCGGGCTACTGTCGCTACCATTACTGTTGCCATGTTCTATCACACCGTTTAGTTCTTCTCTCATGGCACTGGCTAAGCTGGTCAGAGCTGGATTTCCCATGGAAGCCGTAGTGTATAGAGGTATACTGTTCTCAGCCATTGAAGCCTGTTCCAAAAGACAAAAACATACCAATCAATTCTACCATCATAAAATCCAAAAATATTTTTCAAAAATGTTGCTTTGCCGACTGCTGTATTTACTGAGGTTTATGCACATTATTCAAAGAAATCTTGTAGAACTGCTACTTGTTTCCACTCTCAATGGCCAACCCCCAAGTCATTTTTTCCTGTTTTTGCAAAATTACTTTTTGTTTTTGTATGCAGTGAATGCATTTTTATCTATTCGATTTGCTGCTTATTAAAATGTGTATTAATGTAATATTGTCTCTGTATTTTTTTTAATATACTGTATAATGCAATCTTAAAAAAATAAAAATTAGAAAAAAAAAAAAACCTGAGATAACAGCTTGTGTTACATTTCCAAAACAAGCAGTGTTGAATCTGCTGAGCATTCTAATTGGAATTAGTCATCGTTAAGGAAGGAATCTGATAGAATATAGGATCATTTCATTTTGCCTTTCAGCCTCATGAATGTAAATTGTGCTTGTAATCTTAATAGTATTCTACAGACAGAACAGCCTTTAAAATCATATTTCACAGGACTCCGGGGACGGTAAGCAACTAATGAACAGTATTTACAATTCTTTCGTTTCGCTGTTGTCACTATTTGACTTCTAATAATTAGAAGAAATGTGGAAAATATCCCTTATTTAAAATTTTTGTTTTTTATGCTGTTTCATATTCGGACTACAATTGAGAAAATATTATGTATCATTATTTGCTTTTTTATCATGTGATGATCTTGTATAATAGAGGCTAAGTACTCTACAAAGAGAGAGGTGGCTCCTGTGTATTAAAAACAAAAAATACATCCTGCATGCAAAAAAAAAAAAAGTAAACAAAAATGATAAAAAAAACAAAACTGTACACAAAAATTAAATATTTGAAATAAAAACAGCAATGACATAAACACTAAAAATATCTATTAGATTAAATATAGTAATAAGCAATCAATATTAAAAGACTATATTATCTTTTTTTTTTATTTTGTAATTTTTTTTTAAAATCTTTTTTTTTTTTTTATATTCCCCTAGACCCCGGAACAATAGGAGGTCATGTGACACAGTATTCTTTCATTCCACACATTAATAGCTCAGCTCGAGTAATTACACTTGTGGTATTTTTGCCTCAAGTGAAATTCTGAAATAAGAGGATGGAAATTATGATACTGCTGATAAATATTAATAAGTGAACTTTTAATTTTTTGCCACAATATTCAAAATGCTAAGCATCTAACTAATGCTGAAGCAGACTGATATGTGCCTGCCTCCAGGGACTGCAATGCTTTATGCACTTAAGAAAAAAAAAGTTTAACAGAATTAAAATTTAATATCTAATTAGAAGCGGGATAATATATTTTGCAATAAGCAGAAAAGACATGTAAATGGCGACATCAATGGGCGGCTGGTACCGCTTACCTGCAAAGCAGCATTAAGAGGTGTGCAGTAGGCGTGACTTGTCTGAATGTTTTTAATAAGAGAAGGACTACTGTATAAATAAAAAAAATATATATAAAAATGGTTAATAAAAAATAATTGGTATTTTTTATTTTTTTTTTTAATTAAAAAGAAAACTAAAACTTGAACTATAAATACATAATAAAACATAGAAGCCTCAAACCTGCATTGAGGAGGTTAATTTAGATGCAGAGCAGGTTCATTTAGTTTCAACACAATAAAGAATATGCTGCATGTAATAGAAATTGCAGCCTTGACTCCTCACAAGTATAATTATTGTGCAAATAATAAAAACCACTACGAAAAAAGCATTTTCATGTTACCTACCAGTGTCTATCCTCTCTGTAGGCATAAAGCAGAATATTTCTCTCATTATTTAACAAGGCAACAAAAAAATTAAAAAAATCAACAACTTTTTGCAAAGATATAGAAATAGTAGTAATATACGTCTATGCAGTTATATTTAGACAAGTGGCATAACACAGTATATTTAAGGCTCTGTTCACAACGTGTTAGGCATATATAAGAATCTCCCAGCTAATACATCAGACATATAGCCCCAATGTATGGAACTATATGTCATATAATTCCATACGTGTTCCACTGACTCCTATTGTAAAACTGTATATTGTGCAATACAATTTTTGGGGAATGTTCCTGTACAAGAAAGAGCTGACAATGTGGTATATCAATGGACAACAGCCAAGGGAATGGCAAAAGGACGTGCTTTTGGCATAATGCCAATCCATATAAGTATTTGGATTCATTCATCATTCAATTACAAAAATGTAGCGAATGAAGAAAAGAGAAAAGTAAATCCCATCAATATTTGGTATGACCTTTGCCCTTTGGAGGAGGAGTCCTGGAAGTGATGATCCGGCCCCCACAGATATAGCCCTGATCTCACCATCATCTAGTCTGTCTGGGATGACATGAAGAGACAGACGGATTGGAGCAATCCTACATCCACAGAAGATCTGTGCTTAGATCTCCAAGATGGCGGCGGGAACAACCTCCCTGCCGAGTTCCTTCAAGAACTGTCTGAGAGACTCAACGTCAGCCCATCACAATGTAAGCCATGACACTGATGTGAACTGAGTCTAAATACCTCATGTAAAATTAGTCACTGCTGTCATAACATGATACAGTATGTGCAAATTTTTGACCACAGGCGACCATTACCATGGTTTGTTACATAAACTTTCTAGCTTTAGCATTACTTTTATAGTATCATAAATAATCTAATCACCCATACACATCTATGTAAAGCCCCTGACATGTCACCCAGCTGAATATGGCTTCTATGCCGAAATAGAATTGTCAACATTCACACATACAAATAGGAGCAAAGTTTCCATAACCTGACAGAACAGTCTTAACAGCAAGTATTAGTTTTCAGTTGAGAAGAATTCATTGTTATTTATACAGGTAACTTCCTGCATCCAGAAAGAGGAACCTACTGCCGTGCTCTACAATAATCTCATATTGAAAGACACAGCGGGGGTGCACTCCATTCTGTGTGACAGAAGTGCACATTTTTTAACAGATTCACCATAACAAAATAATGTCATACGTTCTGTCAAGCTAGGAAAATACTGAACAAACACTGTTCTTCCCATAAGGGTTTAGCAGTTACCTGGCAAATCTATAATAAAATACACAGATATAAACATATAAACAACATAGTCACACACAATAGAGGCAGCCAATGCAGTCGAAACCAAAAATCGAGAGCTAATAAATTTAATAGAACTTTGGCATGGTAGGCTAGGTTCACACTGGGTTTCGGCTCACATTTAAGATCGTCAAACACGTCCCAGCGGTATGAAAGTCAACGACTAGGTATATAGGCCTACCATTAACTCCTAAGCAGTTGACGTGGCATCCAATTGACTCCATTCCACATCAAGTTGTACTAAATGCTTTGTTGACTATAATTCAAAAAGTTGAGAATTGAGATACAACAATGTCAGCTAGCCAAACGTATGCCAAAAAGGACACTCTATGAGAAAACCTTTGGCTAAGAGAGTTCCATGGGGCATATTTATCAAACTAAATCTGCTAGGAGAAAGCAATTTTTTGTTCATGGCAGATCTGCGCCAGAAATTGCGCTAATGGTGAGGAGCAGATCCTTGATGGTCCAACACATTTGAGATTACTTACACCAATTTTCTGGCATAAGTAACTCTTGAAACTTACCCCAGCTGTTTACTGGAGTAGATTTCAGTTTCTGGCGTACACTCCTTTTTCCAAAACACCAGAATTAATAAGAACATTTAGTAAATGTGCCCCATTGGTATCTTAGATATGCAGATGTGTCCTTTCTCATTTTTCCTATTTGCTCGAGAAATCCTGAGATGAGTGCCACAAAATGACCTGTTGTGCAAAACAGCAATGCAAATTTCTTTTCTTTTTACAAAAATGGTCATCTCGTTCTACTCCTCTTGGGATATCTTGAGGAAATGTAAATGAGGACACCTCTGTGTACCCCAAATGTATAGCCTAAACACAGTGTGAACTCTTGACTAAGATGGCTGGTTCCCCCAACTCAATGACCAGGTCAAATTTTTTCCACTGTTAAAAGTATGTATATCATCTGCCTGTATTGTGTGTATGGGCAGGTACATGTAACATGGAAAATATAAGGTGTACACTCATTTTTTTGAGGGCACTGTACATACTTCCTTGAGGGTTAGGCTGGCTGGATGAAAATGTTGGCAATACAAGCATGCAGAGGGGAAGCGCTTAAAAAAGCAGGGCAAAAATAAACAAATAAAACCCAAAATCAAGCAAGATAAAGCTCTTACTGTGCAACAAGCTCGTCAAAGTGTTCATCAGGGCAGTATTTTCGAGGACGGCCTCTCTGAATATGGCGGCCACGTTTAAACTCTTCATCATCAACAGTCCAAACGGACCCATACTCATCCTCTACTCTGATAAAGCACTTATGGAGAGAGAGATTGGTGCGAATGGCACCCTGGGACCAAAGCCGTAGCAACAAGGACAAAGTCAGGAAAAAAAGGGGGGATAGGCAGAACAAAAAGCAAAAAGATGCAGAGGAGCATGGAGCAAAAGGAGTCGGAATGATAGGCAGCACAATGAGCAGAGGGGAAAGGAGAAAACATAACAATGCATAAGCAAATGATCGGTGAGTGTTAATAGGCAATGGCACTAAAAAAAAAGCACCAAGTGATGATGCAGCATACACCAAAGCAAGCAGGGCAGGGGTTCAGTGGGCATACAAAATGGCAGGGATGATGTATAGCGCCTCCCTCTGAGGAAGGTGAAACATTGCGAGTGCACCTCTGTTGTTCCGTTACCACATGAAACCCTGAGGTATAACACACTACACTAAGAAGTTCAAAGGATGGTGGACGTACCCACTGATCTTTTGTGGCCTCCTTTTTTGGAATTCTATTTCATCCACTGTCCATACTGCCCCTTTTACGTTTTCTACTCGCACAAAACACTTGTGTAGACTAAGATTATGGCGCACTGCATTCTGCAGCAGGGACAGGAGAAAAAACATTTAGAGGTGAGCGCTCATCGTCAACAAATATCATCATCTTCATTTACTTATTTATTTCTACAGACAGTCTAAGAATGGGAAGCATCGCTAATTCAACGGGTATTCTCCTTATAAGGGGCCACATGGACATGCAACTTCTTTCCTCCATACTACTCAAGAAGAGTGAAACCCTCTTCTGGTGGAAGCATCCTCTTTCTTTTTGTGTAAATATCAGTAGGATGATACAGATGGGGAAGGTGTTCTATAAACAGGCGAACTTTGGATCCGCCACCAGAAGAGGTTAGAAAATCTTTACATGTATTTTTGTATATAGTCAAAATAAGCCTCATATAGAAAGAAGAGTCACAACCAGTAGGTTAATGTGAAAAAGCCACATGGCCCCTAATATGGAGAATTCCACAAATGGTGGGTTGTCCATTTAAGAATCGTACATGTTGCAGAGCTTTTAAAGCTGATGAACATTTGGTCAATGCAGAATATTAAAACTATCAGAATTGGGTAGACTAAATCTTAGGACAAAAACAAAATTTTTCGCAATGACACATAACCCTCAGCATTCTCAGCCCATTCAAGATGTATGACCTCTTAAAATCTGGTACTTTTATCTGTGACTAAATCATTTTTTACTTACCCCTTTTAAAACTTAAATGGGTTTTCCAGAAGTAAAACATTGATAGACTAACCTTAGAACTTGTCAACTATGTTTGATCGGTGGAGGTCCATCCCTCCCGATCATTGGGGTAGTAGATACTATGGTACCTTTAATTGTTTATCTAGGCAGGGTGGTTTATCCATATTTGTGGCTGGGCCTGATATTACAGCTCAGCCCCATTTTCTTGAATTGAACCCCTCAGTTCTAATGATCGATAGGAGTTCCAGAGTTTCCTCACTATCATCCCTAGATGGTCTACTCCTATAGAACACCTCTGTGTAACAACTGTTTATTCTAACTTTTGGCCATGATCATGACCAATTTTTTTGGGTCGTTCCAGAGTATGTTTCCTCCCAAGAAAAGGAACTTAAATGAGCTAAAGAATCATATACTTGTAAGTGGGGCTAGAACAAATTATCAAGGCAAATGCTGCCTATTTTCCTTTGTCAGAAGATAGCATCAGTAGGAGGCCAATGAATGGGATCCACACAGATAGTTGAATGAAGGATATAGAGCTACAATAAATCTACTCACCTCAATTGCGCTCACTTTGAGATAAGAAAGTCTAAGGGCTATGAACCAAAAGTGAACGGCACATGGAGGAGCACTACTGGTTGCTTTGTTCTATCTTTTGGTGGATCCTTGTCCACAGACACTAACCAAGGCCATCTTGTGACATATGTAAAAGTACAAACACTCTCGTGCTTCCCTAGCAATATCTGTAAAAAGTCAACTTTTTCCTTCTAGACCAGGGGATACCCTTTCATACATTCAACACCCACTTAAATTTTTGAACAAGCTGGTCCTTACCTTCCACGTTGCTGCATTGCGTCGGAAGTAAGCAAACATTCGCGTGAACCAGTTGTAGATTTCATTTAGTGTTAGTTGCTTCTCTGGAGATTCAAGAATTGCCTAAAATCATTTATAATAAAAGTTAAAAAAAAAAAATTCTGCGATTTTTAGCAATTTTTAAGATTTATTTTTGCTAACCTAAATCTTCACAAAAAAAAAAAAATTGAAACTGCAAAAATAAAATTTAAAAAAATATTTCATTTACTAGTCTGGCAAAAATACACAAAAATAAATCAAGTCCAGATGTTCCAAAAATGCATCATTTGGCACAAGGGAAAAAAAAAAAAAAATAAAGCCGACTTCACAACACGATGTGAGATTAATACCTCTATTTAACAGTTCAATGACAACATTCAAAATGGAATTATCTAATTGTTTTGAGTTTTTATTTCTGTTTCCTGGTAGAAATATTAATTTATCAGTCATTCACAAAGCAGGATCAAAGAAAAATGCAAAACATTTCAGCAGCTGATTACAGCTCAGTAATTATTTAGAGCTCAGATTAATTCTAGGGATCAGAGATTACGGTAGTTTGTGATAATTGACTTGCCATCTTTAAACAGCCTCATTTTCACTGTTGTGTGAAATGAATTTTCTAATAATCACATTGCATTGTAATACTTAATCAAAAGCAATTATGGTAGATATTGCTGTTTTCAAAACTCTCATGCAAAAAAAAAAAAAAGGAAAGGAAAGGAAAGGTTTTTGGATTCGCGCAAATACCGGAATTTGACAAAGATGTTTGAATAAACAGGTGGGCGTGAATACTTTTGAAATCTGACCATATAGCGGTCAGGGTTGCTTAAGAATATTAGAAATGTTACATAAGTATCATTGGCAATCTCTTGGATAAATCAGGAGACGGGAGATTCGGGACGAGCGCAGTCCATACAGCCCCCAGGAGGAGAATAGGACTTCACACTACTTTTTAATAAACTGGAAATTCAATGGTATTAATAATGACTGAACAGTAGCAGCCAGGCCAAAGACCAAGCTTTCATGAAGATGCTAGAGGCTCGTCCGACCTTCTCTGGGACCCTTAGATGATGACTGGCACTAGTATAATCCAGTGCTAAAAAACAGAGGTTCCTGCTAAATTTGATCTATACTTGATAGTCATAACTAGTGACTTCACAGAGGAAGTTGTCTCTACATATCACATGAATGTCAGGCAAACTTGTCCATTTAGAGGTGACCATCTAATGTCAGGGAGAAGCAGGATTGGACTTCTGGATTTCAACATGCCCAACCTTACTCTTCTCAGAGGAGAAAAACTTCTCAGAGGTGTCTGAATCAGTGACTCACTTCCTTCTACCAATTCAGAAAACATGCATTCTGGGCTGAGCCATGCGTGCATGTCTATAGGGGGACAGGGTTAGAGAGGACTAGCTTTCAGTCAACCAACAGCTCTGCATGGGGTATGACTAGCCTGAAGGTATCTTTTCAAAAAAATATTGGCTAAAGGAACATGGCCACCTTTGTGTCGTAACAAAATATAAGGCCAACATTATTACCAAGCTACACTAGACTTGGAGGGGGGGGGGCAGTTGCGGCAAACTTGAGTAGATGCTATAGGGTACACAGTAGAATACTGAGACCTATGCTAGGACCCATGGCTAGGTGGGCCATGGTGATTGGAATAAACATGCCCTATGCTTATTGAGCCATGGATGAAGTAGACAGAGGTCCCAATGTAACTGGTCACACACTCCATGTGCCAGTCCTGACCAGTACCAAGACCTACCTGCTTGCTTGAACATAGCAATAACATAAATGTAGAAGGTAGGCTACGTTCACATCTGCAAAGTTGTCTCTGTTCTGCTGACCAGTTGCAGGACCAGAAGAACAGAAACATGGTCCGTCCAATGACGGACAGCAATGGATCCCGAGATGCCATATTGACTATAATGGGGTCGGTCAGGTGCTCTTTATTTTTTACAAAATTGCAGGACAAAGAAGTGGAGCTCGAAGTTTTTTATTCAGCATTTCTGCCGGACTCTGCACGGGAGGTTCCAAACAGAGACTCTGATGCAGATGTGAACATGGCACATGTAAAGAATAACTGGTGGAAGACTAATATAATACTCTAGAAATGAAATGCTTTCAGTACCTGATATAGATCTTAGCCATGCAATATATATAGTCCTTTCACAGCCACAATGATACTTACCTGCCTAATTAAAGATGCGTACGTGAAGGGTGGTCTGACCTCTGCATTTTTGTAAAATTCTTGGTTCTGTGCAATGTCTGCCATTAAATAAATATAAAACAATTACACAAATTGTATGTATTGTGTGATAAAGGAAAAGCAGGTGGGCTGTAATATTGCAGAAGTTGCTCAACTACATTGTTTGAGTAATATTCTAAGACTTTCCCAACATCCTTAGCAGCAAGAGTCTATCCTAGAAGAGAAGTTCAACTCACCAGAAGAGATGGGGACGTTGTATTTGTCAGAGTACCGCCTCCTTATGGGTCCCACATTGTGAATGCTGGTGGTAGTGATAACAGATGGTCCCTGGGTTAGAGGAGTGAGTGGTGTCGTTGGGGTGGTGGGTGTATGAGGTAAGCTTTGTGGGGAAGGTTCTGATGCAGTCTTTGAAAGCGTGGCACTGGATACCAGGTTCAGCTGTAGATACATAACAATATAAGGTCATGAACGACTTGTTATCGGAAACCAACCAAACAAACAAGATAATTTGGATCTAGACTGGAGTAGACGCTTTTGATGATCAAAGAGACCATGGATGGAGAGGAACCATCTCAAGATGAAAGAATGGTAGCTGTGAAGCTAGACAAGGTGCAGTGAGTAGATATAGGTCACACAGTCCTCTCCTACAAGAGGTGACTAGAACTGGAAGACGACGAGGTGGTTGGAAATGGAAAAGGACAATGGTTTAAAGTCCTTGGGACATAGGGTGGTGTAAACCAACACTAGGAGAAGGGGCGACGGTCATGATATTTTTATGTCCAATTACAGTAAGCAGGTTTGGAATACTCTTCAGAAAACATTCAAGAAATTGTACCAACAATACATTTACCGTATGGCCAGAGAGATTTACATACCACACAAGACAAGTGCAATCCGTCTATAGATCATTGTGACACTCGGAAATTTAAAGCATGACTACATCATGTTAACTATAGGGCAAACTTTAAACAAGCTGCCACCGTATATACGCCATACTTACAATGCTTTGTACCCCACACGGAATTTAAGTATACACTTTCATTTGTTGATTTAATAGAACGTCAACCCAATGTTTAGGTTTCGGAGGAAAAGTGTAAACTCTGCCTTGGTAAATAGCGAGCGGCTCCGGGATTGAAGCCTTGAGCTGGCACATACACATTTAGAGATGCCCTTTACATTAAGCAGAACTCCAATATTAGTTCAAGAAAGTTCACTTGACTTTTTTGTGTGTGTGTTTCGGCAAACCTATTTTTGAGGTCCATCCAGACCGTATAAATCAAACGCCACATTCAAGAGTGTTAAATTCGGCCATCAGTCAGTCTTATTACTATGTCAGGCTTTTATTTTTTTTATTTTTTTTTTTTTACAATAAATTAGTTATAAGTAGAATATAGAAAAAATGCACATAACTGTATTAGGGCCATTAAACATAATTTGCCATTCTAACGGTGGAACGGTATAACTGGTGCCAAAAATATGAGGTCATGTAAAGGAAAGGTACAATATATGGTATTAATCACGAGAACCGCGGTGTTTCATTAATTGATTCTAAAGAATGGTACCTTATCAGAGAATAATTCTAAAATCAATTTAGTAAAGGACACGGGTCTATTGGGGTGGGGGAGGGGACGCAACACTATCTTGTACAAGGAAAGGCAACTTTAAAGTGATAGGACTTCTTCGTTTTTTCTATCTTTGACAAAAAAATCAACTCCTTTACAAAGAATTTTACCCAGACAGATTCCGAACTGCAGCTCTTCCCCATACGTGACCTTTTGGGTTTATCAATATACCTCAACTCCTATTACAAGCCAGTCCTGTGTGTGATACGAGCTGTGATTTAATGATAATCCCCAGAGAGCAGACAAGTAATGCAGCCTTTTAACAGTTTATTATGGAAATGTGTCGCTTTTTTTTTTTCTTGTTAAATAGGATACAGATGTTGATTTTCATCAAGCCGAACAAAGACGCACGTGCGCTTGGTACAACTCCATGCAATCTGGGGTGGGGTCCTGTTGTGGTTTACATGTTATGTTGCACTTTTTATAACTCGGAGTAAACTTGTACTACTTAGTAAGACATCAGTGAGTTAAGTCGTAATATCATTATTTACAGATGTAGCCAACTTTAAAATGACTTTTAAGACGTTAAAGGGATTGTCCAGGCAAACTTGATAACTCAGGGGGGCTAAAATATACAAGAACCCCTGGTCATCCATTTTAGTGTCAGGTCCCCTGTCCATGCGGGGCCAGAAGTGAAGCCACACAAGTGGAACCCTGTAGCCAATCACACACCTCAGTGGTCAACGGTGATGTCACTGTTAATATGTCCAGGGTTAAGTGAATATTTCTTCATTTTTGACCACCACCGGCCTCCCCTTTTCCTGGAGAACAGTTGCTAATGACTCCCATTTTCTATTGCTTTCAATGGCTTTTGTTGTACGTTGTCATAGTGCAGTGAGCTCTCAGATTCAGGTTGGAGATGGCTGCACCCGTGTGTGGCTTTCTTTACTAGTGATCAGTTGTAATCAGATAGAGGGGACCGGATAGCAGGTGTTTAGCTGTTCTACAGCGCCACCAGAGGGCAAATTAGGCATTACACAGTTCCTATTGTTCAAAGGGCTACCTTTGTAACATATGGACGGATCTCCTATCACTATTTGTACCAGCTATCCACATCGGATAATTGATAAGAGACCACAAACAGAGCTCCCCCTAGTATTAATAGGGTATTTGATAATGGGGTTTCTCATTTCTGACAAGCCTTAAGTTTTCATCTGATATTCATTAGATCCATCACTACAAGAATTTCTACAGTAGATCATGGCAGCCGCCTCACTACTAGTGTCTGCGTCTGCAGTGTTTCCTATAAACAGATGTTCAAGTTAATCCCCCAGCTGCATTGCAACTTTTGTCCATAATGGAAGGCACAGCACTCTACCGAACTCCTCATACAATGGATACCATCGAAACCCTGTGAACCCCATTAAGTTATAGTTGGGTCTATCGGCTTTGGCAAGGTGTCTTTCATTTCGACAGGAAAAAAAAAACTTTGTATGTAGCGCCATTTTTGCTTTGCCTTGCCTCCAAGTCTCTAGACCCTGGCGGCTACCCCTGCAACCCCTCTGGACATAGGTGTAACTATAGGGCATGGAGACGGTGAGGTTGCACTTGAAGGAGTTATCCATCTTTACAAAATTGATGACCTATCCTTAAGACAGTTTAGATCTGCAGGGGTCCAATTGTTGGAACCCCACAGATGAACTGTTTCCTGGGGCATACAGCTCCTGCCATTGTTTACTTGCCGTCCACTGCACTGCTCATGTGTCATACATTTAGTAGCGATGGTTATTGATACCGTAGTGGTGTCCCATAAACTTGAATGGGACCCCATTCAACACTGAAGACCCGCTACAGGACCGATAACCGCTGATACTAAAAGTATGAAGCATGAGCGGCACAGTGGCCGGCAAGTAAATAATGCCAGGAGCTGAATGCTCCAGGAAACAGTCAGACCTCGCCATTCTAAAATTGACGGCCTATTTTGTAAAGATGGATAAAGCCTTCAAGTGCAACCTCAACCTCTCGTGCCCTATACTTACCCTTGCAAACCCTGTGTACATGGGTGTAACAACCAGTTTCTAGAGGAACATAAACAATGCCAGGAGGCGCATTCTCCAAGAAACAGTCGGACCCTGCCGATCTTAAGGATAGGATGTCGATTTTGAAGAAGTGGAAACCCCTTTAAATCCTGAGGGTGTCCAGAAAGCCCCTCTGCCCTATATGAGGAAACCTATAGAATAAATTGCACATCATCGTTGGGGGCTCGCTACCTATTTAGCATGGACTTCAAGATAACCCCTTCCATGTATCCGCACCACTGGCTAGCAGAACATTATCCTAAAACCTTAAAACCGTCCGGAGTCTGCTGCAGCTAACAATCTGGATGAATAGATTTCACTGGTTTAAAGAGTGGATTTCACAAAGAAAACAGGAGGTACAGAAAGGGGCGGGGAGCCAAGTGAAAAGGGTGACTTGACAAATGACACCGATTCGCACCCACCGCTGGGCTGCCACTAACACTAGCCGGGATAAGCGGCCAATCCGGGCTAATTACCAGATGCAATTGTATTGTAAGGACTCTAATTAGGAGATGCTTATGGAGGTGAACTGAAGATTAAACACTGCATACGAATGACCCAGACGTCAGGGAGAAGAGGTGCAGGGTGTTGCCGGAATATTTGGTCGAAACAGTAATCGTATGTTCAAGGAGGGAGGCAGCAATATTTGGAATAATAGCTATGAGGTAAACTAATTAAAAGACGGATCCTGGAGGAAGACTGTGGCTTTACTGCAGCTGAGGCTGTTCCAAAACAAAGTGCCAAATCTCAACAGCAAAGCAGCAGTCGAGTGGAAAATGTCTGCCTGACCTCTGCTCCCGCTATTAATTTGCAGGAAAACTAATGACACATATACATATTCCCACAAAATTGTTCTAATTGCTAATTTGCCAAAGGAGCCCAGTTTCCAAATTAAACATGACTGCAATCTGGGAGGAAAGAGAGAACAAAAAGCAGGAGCTGGGAGCGCTGGGCGTTTCATCTTCCACATCTATTTGTAGGCTTAACCCACAATTTGATGAAATGCTGACCTTGTCAATTGCTATTGAAGTGCATTCTACGTATATATTTTAATACTGTTTTAATTTTTTTTGGATAGTGAGTTTTCATGTGCGGAAAGTTCCTGTGGCTTCATAGAGAAGATGTGAGGAAGAATCCTATAAAATGATCAGCCAGGATGTCAATCACCAACTCATCGGGAAGCCATTTTGTTGGCTTCTGTTTTATTCTGCACTAAACTTCACTGGGACTCAGCCATAGTAACCCTGACCATAGTGACTACCATACAGAGTTATTTAAAGGGGTTTTCCAGAGAGAAATAAAGTTTTCCAATATATTTCTTGCACTTTAATAAGCTTTATTTCTAATACATAACCAGGTCCCCCGAACCCCATTTATTACCTTTGCAAAGGAGAGGAAAGGAGGCTGAAGTCTTGTTCCTCTGCCTTACCTGCTCCTTCTCGAAAAGAAAATTTCTCGCTCCCTGGGTTGTGAATCCCAATATGGGCAGCCATATTTGGAACTGACTCAATTGAACTTTTATGGAGGGTAAATGAAATCTGACCCACAGATGAAGGCATTGCCGAAACGCACGTCAGGTTTTCCATCATTCCCCAGAGAGGAGTGTGGGTTTCCCAGTTTGTCCTACATTTTCTAATGTGATGCATTTATGTATAGTTTTGATGCAATGTATCCTTACTGTCTGATACTTTGCCCACCACAGGAATAGGCACTTTCTAACTTATTAGGTACATTTGCTATAACATTCCTCTCCCCATAGGCTGATGCCATTTCTCACACTCTCTGACTCATTTATTACTATTATCTTCTACGCAATAATTTTTTTTTTTTTCATTTTCATATTTTCATTTTGTGTATATTTTGGGCTCATTTTTGGATTTATGTGGTATAAAACCTGCATGTGACTAATCACAGTCAGGCAGTCACATGCTAAGGTGACCTGAAGTCACATCTGCCCGGAGTTTTTTTTTTGCTTATAACTCAAACCTATGACTTCATGGTAGACCATGGGAAATTATACTGTAAGCATCACTGGAGACGAGGCCTAGCAGGGAGGGAGCTATATACAAGCCAAAAATGTTAAGGTCTGTATAAGAACCTGTCAGCATCCAGTGGGAAAACCAAACTAAATTCGCTATCGCAGACACCAGATAACCTATCAGTATGTTTTTGGAGTGTACCCAAAAAAAACCATACACTAGACTCCAAATGTTGCCCTTGGTTGTATTTGAACCCCGGTCACCAGTGTTGCTGACCACTGAGCCACCAACTATATAACTAACTCAATATAACTACACTCAATGTTGCACAGGTGTCTCTAAAAGGATAAGCTAAAACCAAAAATAGTTCTACAGCTTTGTGTCGAAATCAAAAAATTTTTTGCCATTTTTATGAAGTTTATCAACTTTTTTATTTATTTATTTTTTTTAGTTTCTGTAACCAATTTGTGAATTATATGTCAATATAAAGGATATCTTACACTCTTTTCTTGTTGGCTACAACATCGCTATAAAATGATGAATGAGTCATGAACAATTTTCATAAACAGGCAGTGATGTAAACCCCTAATCAAAATGGATTTCCATTAACCGTCCCGCTTAGTACACATAATTGTATCTTTTTTGTTTTTCCTAAATGTATTACACAAGAAGGCTAGCCAGAGATCATGAGGACGTGCTTATATCTTTACTAAAATAAAGATGTTTTAACCCTTTTAAGGGGCGTAGCATCATCGGAACACACCACCCATACCAACAAAATTTGCCAGCCCGGTGTTCTCTTGCATGCTCCAGGGCACAAATTTCTGCTATTAGCCGCGCCAGTCTGCTTAGGGTCAGAATTGATGATTTAATTGCACTGAAATTCTGGGCTTTAATCTCTAAACATTGGAGACTGTAGCATGGAAAGATAGGCAGTTATACACAGCAAGATGGCAATTTTAAAGGGACAACTCCTGTCATTTGAGGACACTGGTAAAAAAAAAAAAAAAAAAAATTCCAGTATTTTTGTAAGTGACTTACAAATTTCAAGTCACTAAATGCTAATATTCTGAATTTATTACATCGCCGATATATTGTTTTAAATTAGCCACAGCAATGTATATTTTTTTTTTTTTTTTTTTTTTTCTCAGATATATGTATATTTTGGGGTTAAAATAATAAAAATGTTGTAATAAACTTAAAAAAAATGACAGTATAAAATACTTATTAGCCCTATTTTTTTTTTTTTTTTTTAGAAATCTTGTAGCCAATTACACCCTCAAAAAAAATATAGCTAATTTAAAATAAATTGAAGTTTTATTCCTCTTTTTGAAATAATGGTTTTGCTGACTGCACAAATATTAAAGAAAAATATAAACCATATAACTCAATTATTTAATGTTACGTTACTATTTAACCAATGTTCCAGCATAGTTTTATGGGGCATTTAATTGCCAGCGCTTATTTCTATTTATCATATATTTTTGTTTCTTTTTCTTTGGCAAAAATATAACCTTAATTGCTTTCCGCTTAGAGTGAAAAGAAATCCAGTACACAGAACGGAATATTTAACCAAGCATTTGATTTGAAAATGTTATTTTAAATGTTTTAGGTCAAGTCTGAATTGGTGCACTGTTGGAAAAACTTAATTACTGCTCAGCCATTAGAAAAAATTATATTGCCTCTTTCATGGATGATAGTTGTGTGACGTTTGGGAATACTGAAAAAGCAATTATTCCCCCGATACAATATACAAAATGTTGTTGACAACTTTTCTAATTAAAATATAGTTCTGGGTTTTTATAGACACCTGAAGCATCCAATGGAGGCAAATGATGAACTGTTCATTTTAATGTACATTTCGAGACACAAAAAGTCTGCAAAAAATGTTATTCCCTGCTAGGGTCCAGGTACACCGTTAGAAATCCACGTCAGAGATCCATAGGACAGTGGTCACAGCCTGCTCCGAGCCTATCTGATCAGTAGGGTGCTGGCATTTAGCACCATGCATAGAACATTGTGTGTGTGTAAAAGACTGCAGTGAAGCCATGCAAAAGGAAAAAAATAGTAAGAAATGTAATAATGGCCAGATCTTTCCGATTCCTCTTGTTCTAAATTTAGGACTAAAAAGCAGGATAGTTTTAATGTGTATCCACCATAATAGAAATCGTAGATAAGTAAGGACATCAATTACTGCAAGCCCCACTGGCTATAGGCAGATCCCACTCACTGCTTTGGGTCATGACCCAAAATATTGGTATGTGATGACTTTGCAACCCAAAAGTCATTGCCATTTTCCAGTACATAAAATGAATAGTAACAGATCTGGGCTGTACGTTACAAATGCAGACGTTGGTCGACTCTTATATTACACTCGCGATACAACAACGTGACTGTGGGTTGTGAAGTGTGAAGTGGTGTCATTAACAGCTGACATAACTATGGAAACGTGCAAATAACCAGAACTCAGAAGAACAGTTCCTCCACATTCCTTGCAGAAATCTATGTAACACTGCATTAGTATGGCAAGCACCGGTGCCTTTACTATGTACTTACAAGTTACTAAACACTTCAAATAGCTTCTTGTTGGCCCAAGTCAGTCCGCTCTAAACTTGCCTACACATAGGCAGAGATATGTAAGGTTTTTGGTGGTTGTTGGGTCTACATTCTGCTGCCTGTGGACATGTAGTCAATGATGTGAATTCAGTAGACCAAGCCACCCACTCCATATTCCCTACTGTAAGACAGCCCGGCTCAGACTGACTACGACTCTGACGCCTTCATAAATGCCTGACAGCCACAGTGAGACAGAAGCTGTAAAACTCCTCCAATTCAGGAAAAAGCGCTCCTATGGAAGTAAACAAGTAACAAGCTATGCCTTCTAAGCTGGAGCTGGTAACTCTTTTCTGACTCCAACTTTACCCTAAACTGGCCCCAACACCGACTCCAACCCCAACTTAACAGCCCTGCCTACAGAAGATTAATCTCAGAAAGCCCCTTAAATATTTTGAGTTAAGTAGGATGAAGTATGGTATGTCGATCATCTAAACCCCATGGGTACATTCATGCATTGCATTCCTCTGCCAGGGAAACATGGCTACCATTCAAACGAGTGGCCAACCAGGTAGTCCTGTATATGGACGGTCAGATCCAGTAGAGCATTGGAGAGGATCTTTATCAGGGATGTAGCTATAGCAGGTGCAGAGCTAACAGCGGCACCTTAGATAGGTGTCTGAGGGGATTTCAATGTCCATCTGCCAGTATTATAGATGACCCTTTTATAGACCTTTCATTGGGGCCCATGAGCTTCAAGTTACATCTGTCCAGGCTAATAGAGGAGTCTCAAACCCTGCTCATGATGTTTATATTCCCATATAGAACATATGACAATGGTTGTCATCAGGAGACCTCTAGGTATTTTAGTGTTGATCTCACATCCCTACAGAGCCAAGAAATCTGTCATGAACCACTTCTGAAAAAATCACATATCGTGTCAAAAACGTACGATACCTAAAATGAACGAAAACCCTCAATACTTCACTTCACCATCCAATAAGAATATAACAAGCCAAACTCATAAATTAAATTTTTACTAGTCTTGTTATTCTGACTGTTGAATATATTTTATATCTGTCTCAACTCTCTCATAATTGAAAATTATCAGATGAGCCTAGAAAATATTCCATACAGCAATCTCAAAAGACCATACAAGTCTAGCCGGCAGCCAGCAAACAATGCGGCACTCTACTCACCCTTATAAAAATGGGAGAGAAAAAAGAACTTCAACATAAGAAAAAGGTTTGGAGTTGATTGCCTGCAAGCAAAGACACTTTCATATACAAATGTGATTTTTCTTCCCCCCACTCTCCAAAGGGTGGTACAACCATAAATTTACATAGACTAATCCAAACAATCTGTGCATCTGACAATAGCAAACCTCACACAGGCAGTCTATTGTCGGTTTACATATCAGTGAGCTTTATGTTCGCTTGTAACAACGTTCAAGCTGTCAAAGGTTCGCTTTGGACTCTAAATAAATGGTTATAAAAGCGCTGTGCGGAAATATTAGACTTTCCTCAAAAGAAAGCCCGCTGTGTGTGAATTCCAAAGCTATTCATTTTTCAGTCAAAAATATGCATGCCCGTTTGCTTATAATAAAGAAGCAGTGTGTGGAGCGAGCGGGGAAGATAATATTAACCTATCCAAAAAAATATGATACAAAAAGTTCAAAAATAAATTTACCGGGAGGTCCCAAGCAAAGGGAAATGAGCTCAATGGAAGGAGCAAAAATAAATAAATTAGGGGTGACTTCACTTTCACCTACAAGTTACCTTGAGGAACAAGTAAAACCATCCACACACATTAGGTTTATGTAATTGGATCATGTAGTTTCCAATTACTTAAAGGGCTAGTCCACCATATTCAGGCTATGCCTAAATGTCAGGTGCAGATCCCACCAGGTGAAAATACTCAGAGACTTGGTTGAGCGATTCAACATATTATATCAAACTTGGTGATACACTGATCTAGACAAGATAAAACATATCAAATGTAAAGTATTACAAAAACTTTTACTGAAATTGCTCCCATAACATTGCACATAAGCGATACTTACAGGTTGGGGGCTTGCTTTGGGTTCTGTTGACTTCACATGTAAATGCGTCATCATGGCTTGCAGCCGTTCTTTGTCTTTGGAAAGCTGTGAAGTAGGACAATAAGTAGGTGAATAAAACATTGCAGAACCTTTGCAGATCTTCTGAATAGTATATTATACTAGATATTTCACACTTACAAATTACATAGTTACTAGTATCGAAATGCATATTGATATATATAAACTGCCACCTAGTGGCAAAATTAAGTGGAAGAACAAATTCTGAATATGCTGAAATTAATATAAGATAACTGTAATTTGCAATGGACTCCATAGCTAATACATACTGTTCTTGGAATATCAAAATTACTAGTGGCCCCCCAGATGATCAGGGGGGATTTGAATGGAGCGGTGGTCGATTATGCCCTGCCGCTCAACCCAAAGACTATGGGTCTGACAAAAACTGCCTAGTGCTCTATTCAGCTGTCTTGGTTAGTCCGTTCTAGTGTTTGTAGGCGTCCTAAAAATCCCCATTTATCACCAATCCTAGCGCTAGAACATGTGTATACAGCACCTATACATACCTACATATAGCCATGGTTCTCCTTCCGTAGTCTTACTCCCTTCTATCTGTCCCCTGCTTCTTGATAACCTACCAAATTTGCATTAAGGGACAAATAGAAATGAGTATGACTGCAGGATCAGACTACGCAGGCCTTGTTTATAGTCTGTAACCATGGTGACACATAGGTCTGCATAGGATTGGAAGACACAAAATGGTAAGTCATATTTCAACAAGGATATTTGTGAAGTTTGTTACATTTTCAGTTTTAGATGCATTGAAAGAATAAGCTGATAACGGTCGCAGATGTAGATGTATGTACATACCAGTCATAGATTTTAGTCTCTGTTTTTATAATCTTTGAAGATCCCTGAAGGTCTAATGACCAGCTAAATAGTCCGCCCAGCAGTCAGAACCTACAAGTAAATGTCAGCATGCTGGTAATGGCATGGCTGACAAACAATTTCTATATGCGCTGCACTCGATTCTCCAGAAATGTCTGGCAAGACATTGAAATTATCCTGAAAAGCACATAATGAATCTTGCTGGGGGGATGATATGGAGTGTGCCTCATCACCTGAAGCTTCAATTTAAAGCATATTAGTATGTGCCCTTAACAAGATCTGGGAATGGAATCATTGCCGCAACCATTTTATTTGTATTCTCTTCCACGGAATTGATTGAACGTTGCTCACGCAAAATGACTTTTATAATTCTCAACCTAATGTCTCCAAAAGGCCGCCTCCGTGGGCTCCGTTACATAATATCACTGCCTCTCGAATCAGATATTCTGTTGTACTGACATTACAGGCAATGCCTAAAGCTCATGTTTTGGTGATTTTTATTAAAAAATTATAAGAAAAAATTGAAAAAATGTTGGTAGTAATAAGAGACAAAAAAAATAATCATTGGGAATGAAAAATTAGCACCCTGCTCGATCTTGCCGGAGAGTCCACGGCTTGAAACTCACTTCTATTTTGGTATAATCGGTGGCGGAAAGCCATGGAGTAATGAAGAGGAATCCAAGGCAGATGTCCTCCTCAAATTCCTCTTCATTTTCTGACATATGAACAGGGCATTATGAATCCTGAAATAACCAGACATCAATTTATAAAGTAACATGTCTTCTAAAATGAACAATGCCCTAATGGTAAAGTGACCGATGAGAAGTGTACAGGGGTGGACTGACCCACCAGAGTACCAGTGGATCCATGACGGGGCACATGTTAGAAGTCCAATAGAAGACAACTCCATTTGGAACCAGTCACTTGACACTAGGGTATATTTTATGTGGGTACATTTAGAAATAATCCATTAGACCTTATTGATGATGTGCCCTGTGTATCGTGATATTCTGTATAGATGGAGGGAGAATCCTCATAATATCATCATCTGCAGTCGCCAAGAATAGCTACTCCTACACTACCACTGAACAAAGCTACGCCATTATATGGTGCACAAAAAGTATTGTAGTATTACACTGTAGCCAAAAATCTCAATGGCCATTCAGATAATATAAGGATTCCTAGAGTACATCAGTACTCTTATAGGGAGACTCTCTGATCAGGAGCCCCCTGTATGAAGACATCCATATCCTCCTGAGCATGGAACAGGTGTTGTCTTCATACCACAGTTTGTTTTAAGATGAACTATCCTTTTTTTGACCTTGTTAAGGGACTTTCCATCTCAATATTGGAAAAATACTCTCAAAAAACTTATTACATTCCCTAAATTCTTTTTAGCCAGAATTTTCAGCCAATCATGTTGAAAGGGTTCTCCAGGACTCTCTTCCTGCGGTGGGTCCTTTACTTCATTGGGGGGAGCTGCAGTATATCTTACACCTCTTGTATGGATGAGCGTAAGAAAAGAAAAAAGTGGGGCAGCACTTGACCCCCACAACCAAGGCCCACGGTGATCAGTGTTGTATCTGCACAATGGGAGGAATTTATTACCCCTCTATGACAGTTTTCTGGCATACATAGGTGTTAATGTCTCACATCTTTGGTGCACAGGCCTTTCTCGAGCCAAAGTTGACCACATCCCTCATTTTGCGGCTTGCTCACCACTTTTTGTGAAAGTGTCTGGAGCGTTGCAGGCTGGGTCAGAGATGCCTCGGCTTGACAAATTTAATATTACTCCAGAAAACTGGCATGACTTACATAGGAAATCTATGCCGGTTCCCGACTAGCATAAAATTTCAGTTCTGGCACAAGGGAGTACATCTGATTTATTAAGGCCAGAGTGGTGTGCGCCTGACTGCCTCGTGCCAGTCAAAGACTTTATTGAGACTGGCATTGGAAATGCCAGTCTTAATCAATTCCCCCACACTCTTTAATTCCAATTACACTGCAGTTAAATGTGACAACCTTAAAAAAAAAAAAAAAAAAAAAAGATTTTCAAAAAACTATGAAGTTGTCAAAGCTCCTCCCATTCTGCTAGTACAACAAAAGTAATAAAATTATAAAATTGTATCTAAGGTCATGACCTGTACGAATACACATACAATGTAACAGTATCTTTTAATTATCGGGAAATATAACCCTCCAAAAAGCACCTATCTACATAGTTATATCTGCTATTGCTGAGCAAGTGGTCAGTTGTACATAAAAATTGTAAATTTGTTACATATTTTGGGTTTAGTATTTCGGATGTTGCTGAGCATCGGAAACGGCAGGCAGAAATATATTTTTTGCAAGGCATCAGCAAGAAAAGTTAATTGAACTTGTGCATGCAGAATGGCCTCAATAATAGACCGTCACCACTTCCATGGCGTGGAGCACAGGACTGATACCTGATCATGATTCCACCGCATACATTATTACATTGTACAACCATTCTGCATAAAATTAATTTAAGTGAAAGAATGCATGAACAATACATGAGGAAATTATGAGACATTATTACGCCTCGGGTCATCGTATACCACTTGCCTTCATGTGGCAGTTCTCGTTGATTATTGCCATTAGTAAGTCATGACTGTATAGATCGCTATGTATTATTAAGGAGACCATATATTAAACTATAGGGTAAGACATGTTTATTAGAGCTAGAATTTGGGAGGACTCAAGTGGGAGAGATGCCTTCTTTCGAAGTTGGGAACAGAAGAACATTCCTAATTTTTTCTACAGACGCTCTTGTCTATGGGTGGTGAATATTACTGCACTGACAGACAATGGTGCAAATGATGGCACAAGTCTATGTCTGCGCATAGCACGGGTAGACACATCTGGCAGTGGCTTACGGCTAAGTGAAGCATTGGGGTGTTGAAATCGAACATACTCCAATTTAGCCAAAATTTACCTAATGAGCATGGGATCTTTAGAGAGGTTCTCCAAGACTAAAATATTGATGGCCTATGCTTGGGATAGGTCATCAGATCAATGGGCAACTGACTTCATGGAACCCTACAGATCAGCCATTCAAAGTGTAAGCGGCATTTCGGTGATCACATTTTCCACTTCACAGATAATGTCCATCTTACACTATGTGAATAAGGCAGACATATGTGATGGGTCATGAATATTGTAGTCCCAAAAAATCCCTATAAGGTTGGGGGCAAACAATTGCCTAGTGTTTGTTTACACACCACTGGCCAACTACATATCCATAACATCTTGGGGTAATCTTGGCTCAATTTTCCCAAAGTATTTCTGTTAGCCCACATTCACACAATTGAGTGTCACCCATGAAATTTGGTCTGTGTGTTGACTGGCTTTACCTGCCTGAACGTCATTCCGGGAGAGGGGCTCCTCACATAATAGATGTCACTGGGAGGCAGGGACTCCTAGTATCACAGATAGCTATACTGCTAGGAATCCCTCTCCCGCCATACTGTTTAGGCCAGTTAATCCGGCCAACACACAGACAGAGTTTCAAGGGTAAACTCAGTCATTTGAATGCAGGGTTACTCCAACCTCCTTGGCTACAATTGGCCATACATCTACTTTTTGTTATTAGAAGAATTGGCTAAGCCAAATGTAACATACGTTTAATTATATATATGGGAAAGGTTATCAATAAAAAATTTCCTAAAATAAATTCAAAATTAAATTCCATTAAAATTCTATATTATAATAACGGGACAGCATAAACCACTTTATTAAAAAAAATTGCAATTGACCAAAAATTCTTGTAAAATTAACCCTTTTTTAAAAGTGAATAATTGGAAATGACCATTTATAACAACAATAAAAACTACTAGTAGTAGTAAAATTCGCCCGAGAAAAAGATGTTTGATGTATTCTTTCCACTCTAAAATATCAGCTGTAAATCTTAATAAAAGTGCATAATTGCTTGGTGTGTGGTTGGTTTCCATTTATATGACCACATAGCCAACTTCCTCCTGTAATTGTTTCTGCAAGACTCGATAATTTACGCTTCACACTACGATACTGGGAAATAAATTAGGCCATACTGGGTTAATGAAGAGTACAGTGGGAGGGAAGTAAGAAAGAAAAGGCCCAGATTCATGTAGGAGCCAAAATGACACAAGACAAATTGAGATAGGAATTAAAATGTTACGTAATTAAAAAGATATATGCTTTTTTACAGAGGGATAGCAACAACAGAAAGTTTAAGTCTGTTTTTGCAGATATTTCTCGGTGACTATTTGAAGCTGCAAATGACTTTAAACTCTGTAAAATTCCAAATGTAATTATCTTCCCTATTTAGCCCAGGGCCCTCTATATATCTTCATACTGCCGCCTTGCATACAAAGCAGCCATTTCATTCAAAGGCAACTATGCAACATTGAGCATAATCAGAGTTAGCACAAGCCCATGAAATGATGGGGTTAATTTCCCACTTTTTGCCAAGGCACGATGGCAGCCAACCGGGCCAACTTTGTTAAATTGGAACAAAACATAATCTACAAACTTCATTGTTAAGATTTGTTTTAACCATGAAATTATTATGAAAAAAATTTGCAGCACTGACGGCTTATCTCACTTTATGGCAGCTACAAAGATTCACCTTCCCCTTCTGATGGACATAGTGATGACAATTTTAATTGTTTTTGCATTGGAATGAACGATACGCTCAGCAGAACCGTTCACAAAAATCTGATTAATAGG
The DNA here is from genome assembly GCA_947044405.1 of Leptodactylus fallax. Classification (NCBI taxonomy): domain Eukaryota; kingdom Metazoa; phylum Chordata; class Amphibia; order Anura; family Leptodactylidae; genus Leptodactylus; species Leptodactylus fallax. The sequence goes on along the minus strand of CAMRHE010000672.1, from coordinate 543,000 downwards.
GTAGATGGTAAAAATGTGGCTTATATACAACTCCGCCTCCTTGTCCCTTCTCAATTCATTTTGAGTTGAAGATTTGAGTAATCTGAGCTATATTGGTTGCTATGAATGTGATGGAACCTGAAGAGGTCCAAAAAGTCCCTTTGCCCCTTATGAGAAGACAACTAGTTTGGATTTCAGCTCAATTGGTTCAAGTTATGTCTTGATTTCTGGGAATGTGTTACATTAGAATTTCATGAAAGTGTTCTCATGCAGGTAGGTCCCCAGGAACTAGTCTGTCTCAAATTATACAACGCTTCTCAACTTGAAGGTATAGTGAGATCAGAAAAAACAAGTAATAAACATTCACGTCATTGCCATCCCATCTCGGCCACCATTATTAGGCTGAGGCCCCAGCTTTTTTGTTGCAGATTTTGCTGCATTTTTTTACTCAAAAATCTGCAACAAAAAAAGTTGCATTTTCGCAACATGGATCCTCAGCCTTAATCAGATTTTTCTAATACCAACTTTAGGTGGAAGATGGAGAACGGAAAAATGTCTATATTAAGGTGCTCATACATATTAAAAAAAAAAAAAATCTTGACCGTTATTTCACCAAATTACCCCATAAACCTGCACGCTCGGCTCAGCCACTGGGCAAAGAGGAATAAGCTGTTTCCCGGCCATCACATCAGTGGCTTATCTCCCATGGAAACAAAGGATCAAGCACATTGAGATCCAACACGCCTGATCATTCTTTATATCACCTCTGTCATCTGAGAATACTTGCTAACTTTCCAATGTTGGCCTCTGGAAGACCCAACATGCTCTGGCAGCCACTTCCCCTCTTGGTTAAACTCTGCTTCATTCGGGACATGACAAACCCCTTTTTGTTACATGTCACACCCTTGTTTAATGGTGTGGATGTGATCTGTGCGATTCCAGGACACTGGGAGGTCACCCCTTTTTTCAGGAGCTTTTTACATTTCAGGAGAGTTGCCAAGTATGCATTTTGAGAGAGTCAGATGGCCCCAATACACATTAGATTGTTGGCGGATCCCTCAAAAATCAAGGAATTTGGCTAAGTTTGTCTACTGTGTATGAGCACTACAAAATGAGTGTGACTACAATAGAGTAAATGTGTAATAAATTCACAGTGCACAGTCCACACCGGATAGGCACATGACTATAAAAAAAAAAAATACGAAAACATACACCGGACCTGCTCTTGTAAAATGTAGGCCATCTGGAAAGTCTAAACACCAATGGAATAAACCAGGGTCTTCAATTATTGCAAGAATACATTCATTTAAAAACTGGTTATATTTTGTTAAATTATTCCTTTAACATGCAAATGTAAGACAAATCTAATTTTCTTTATTCGAGATGATTCAAATATTCATGACAATCGGAAACCAGCGTAGAAAAAAAAAATAAAAAAATAAAAAATTAGAGTCTCCGTCCCAGTAAATTTAAATAAAAAAAAAACAAGGCGGCAGCGAAACGATGGCGGGTTTTACCTGTAACTCTAATTGCTGTACAACTTGCATCTGAACTCGACACTGAGCTGTGCTCCTGTCATCCAATGCATGCTCACTGTTGAGATGTCTGTAATGATAGAAGAGAAGATAATGAAGACCAGATATCCAACATTCCCCAAGTTCAACAATGATTTAGGGCTTGGTCTAAACGATGCCGTCTGCTCATCACATGGCATGTAAAAATAAATTACAACACAACGAAAATCAGCAGCGAAAACAAGAGGGTGCATGTGTCTTAGTCTATTGTAGGGTGAAGAACAGTTTTTGTGGATGTGGATGATTTTTCGAGCGTTTAGATTGATGTACGCGAACCACATTCTGGGATGAGTTGACAGATTTTAACAAGATCTTCATCCAGTCGATGACATTAAAGGTGTGTATAGCAAGATAGGGTACAAAAAACTCAGACAATAAATCAAAGAAAATGAATTCCTTAAGTAAATGATAAATCTTAGTATTATCATGCTCAGGGAGATGGTAATTTATTTTTTTTTTATATCCACCTCTGTCTCCTTCCATGAAGACGTTGTTCTCAAGAACAGCAACAACTCTGCCCTAGTCTACAATAGGGCCAATACTAGACCAGGCTATGAACTAGTGACAATTTCCAGTACAAAGACAGAGCCTACTGCCATAAAGCCCCTTTATGGAGGAAGACAGAGGTCAATATAGAAAAAAATTTTACATGTCCTTGAACATCAAGTGAGATCTCATACCACGGCCTGAGGCTTTATTGCTACATCTCCATGAATGGTCTAACACATTCTATCAGGCAAGAGCTGGCCATTGTTAGTTGTTCCTTTCTAGATCAATGCTGATGAACAGCTTTGGACTAAGATTCCTTGTGCTTACAAGATAAAATAATTTTAAGGGCCCACCTTCCAAGAACCCCTAGGAAATAGACTATAGTAGTCTTCAAATCTGACTAACCATTATGTGTAAGAGCCTGGACCCATCAGTGGATCCTCTAAACCTCCAGTGGGTCAGGTCGACACAGTTGATGAGATCCAAAAAGGTTCCACCTTCAATTTCTAAAATGTTACACTCTGTGATGCCAACCCCTTGACCTCACGTTGCCATACTATGCTAAACCTATTGGGCATGTCCAGAGCCTGATGTGCGATCATGTGCAATATATCATATATCATAATTATTGTAAACAGTGTGTTGTCATAGTAACCAATACTTTACACACATTCCCTATGTAAAAAAAAAAGTCAACGTTGCAATCTGTCGTCTGATTGGTTACCACAGTCAATGCCGTTCCTCTTTTTCCTGTACTAGTTTTATACATGATCCACATGATGTGTATTTCTTGAAGCTGTTAAGAGATTGTATTCTCACTTATGTAAATCAATGGCGATCGTATTTCACTAATCCATCTTAATCCTAACCACTTATGTTCCTATGCATCTTCCCACTACTCGCAACGTGTCACTAAATGAGAATTGAATTTAACAACTTTATTGATTGCACAGCTAAA